>APFE031587161.1:583639-622750 GCA_000404065.3 Pinus taeda | reverse complement strand
AATTGTTCATTTATGTAATGTAAAGGAGGTTGCCCCCTCGAAGAGGTTGAATTCTAAGGCGTTGATCTATCTTTCTATATATAGGAGTCTAAGGGGTCATAACATAACCAGAGCCGACATAACAATAACAATGTAAAGGCACAATAATAACAATAGTGGGCTTCTATGGGGCACAATAGTAACAATATGTGCACTACATGGGTACATCAATATAATAAGTGGGTTGTACTAATAACAATAATGGTTTACACTAGTAGTATAGGGGCCTAACACTGTCCCTTCACTGTCTAATTTACCATGGGGTTCACTGGTTCTTGACTCATTGGTTGGCTTTGACCTGAGTGAATTTTTCTGTAAATTTCTGTTGTTTTGCCCTTTTGTAAAGCCCTTATTACCTCCACCTCGACTCCTTTTATTACATCCATCCAATCTATTGTTTCTCTTATCTGTCCCTCTTTGACCTAGAACCCCTCCCTTCTGTTTGCTTTTCTGGTAACAAATTCTGGCTTTACATATTACTTCGTCCATCATCTTTGAATTGTCAAACTCAATCCTTTCCCTCATATACAAGGGTAAACTACTGACAAATCTGTGTACTTTAGCCTTTTCCTCTCCAATATAAGGTACATAATGAAGTAATGATGTAAAGCGAGTGATAAATTCATCCATGGTTTTTTGTCCCAGACGCAAATCATGGAATTCTCTTGCCTTTTCATCGTAGAATTGTTCTATCAGGTACCTTTCCTTAAAATATTTTTGAAATTTTTCCCAAGTGATATTTTGCTCGCCTACTCCTCTCACAATCTTGACTTCCTCCCACCACAGAGTGGCTTTCTGTTGTAATTGGAAAATGGCTAACCGGACCTTGAGATTGTGATCGTATTGATACAGCTGGAAATATTTTTTCATATTAATCAGCCATGCCTCAGCTGCCTCCTCTTGTTCCCCATCAAAGTGTGGCGGTTTAATCTTACGGAATTGTCCTTGCAACTCTATGAGTTGCCTTTTTGATGTCTGCTTCTCGGAACATTATCAGATCGTTCCTCCCATTCTTCATCCCTTCCTTCCGACCCCTCTGGTTCCATGTGGTGATTCTGTTCCTTCGACATCCTTTTCTACTCAGCGTTGGGATTCAATGGTTGCTGATTCTATTTGTCAGGTAGAGTCTTTAGAATCCTCTCCTACTCCATGGTTAACCTCGCGTTATCCTCCTGTAACCGTGCCATTTCATTTTTCAACTCTTGTATGGTCTCTAATATTGGAAGATACGTATTGCGAGTCTCCTCCCCAAGTTGTACCCATAATTCTAGGTTATTTCCAAGACTTGTTGCTGGTCCTTGACCGACTACAAACCTATGTGGTTCGCTACCTGCCCTTCTCAGGTTGGTTGTCTTCTGTTTTCTCCTTGTCTTGGCCTAAGAATATGAACAGAGAAAAGGGTTAGCACAGCACAGTTTTTTTTATATATTTTAGCTTTTGTTCTTTGAGTAAATACAAATGCAGAGATAATATATAATGAATCTATTTCAGCCACTTATTTCGTAGAGGCCACAATCTTGAAAATGTGGCTTTGATACCACTTGTCACGACCCCGTATCAAAAAAATTTTATGGGCTATATTTACAATCGTTTAAAAGTTTCAAAGTTATAAGGTATTGATGTTTGCGTCCAAATGCAATTTACACTTTTTAATGTGATTTAACTCCACAACCATATTTGTACGCGTAATCTATGTATTAATGGTGGTGGTAGCCTAGCCTTAATGTAGGCATGGTGCGAGCTTGATCTATGCCATTTGTCATTGTGGAAATTTGGGTTACAAGATTTGGGCCATCAATATTTTGTTTGCTGTTGTTGACAATTGGAATTTCTATGTTAACCCTGCACTACCATTGTATGTGGCATGTGCAGCGCTATCCATTCTCTGCAACAACCTTGGGATCCCTCCTGGATCAACGGTGCTGGAGTTAGCCTAGTGATCCAACGGTTGTGGAGTATGCGACCCTTGTACACATCGTTTGGTCTGGATCCAAGACCTCATTCCACCGCCATTTCGCTCCGCTGCTTGGTTGCTGCTCTCGCCGATATAAGTTCTTCTACTCGATTCAGGCTTCTGCGGTGGTTATGGGAGGTGCTCAGCCTGCCCTACCCTGGTATTTGTCCTCTAATTCTGTCACTAGTAAGCTTTGACTTTACGGATTGCTAACCTCTTCGCGCAGTAATGGTTGCTTTTTTTTCTCATGCATGCAGGGTATTTCTGTTATACTTTTTTTTCCATACATCCTGAGGCTGTTAGGTTTCTAATTTAATTTTGGTGACCTTTTGCAGGCTCCCTCGGCTCAAACTTTGAGCTTGGCACCGATTTAGCCTCAGTTCTCCAAAGATTAGCTTCAATTCTGGTCGGGTATGAGGGCTTTCTGCCTAGTTATGATTTGCAAATGAATACTCTATTAATTTTCTTGTGAACAGGCTTATTTTGGAGTTTTGGTGCTATCTCTGTAGTTGTATTTAAGATTTTGTGAAAGGATTTAATTCAGAGTTTAGTGCCTGTCATGCAATGTATCACCCGGGTTTTAATGCACCCGCCAAACTCTGTTTTCATGTACCATGTCATATTTTGTAAGGGGTTTTAGCTTCGATGGTTTCCCTTCTGAAACTGTATGAGCTGCTCGGGCCTATATGTAATTTCTTTTAATTCGGATTACAGTTTGTCTAATTCCTGTAGCTTGTTTTCATTATAATTACTGGAATCGTGTCTTGTTTACTCTTGGTATATGGAATTATTGTACATATTCTATTCATTAAAATGCCCTTCCTTCTGGTTGCGACTAATGTCAGCTTTATTTTGTGCCCAAAGGCATTTATCATATATTTGTTCACCCAACAAGGTTTTCCTATTTTTACTACCGCCGAGTTTTCAGGCATGTCAATATTTGTAGAGTATGAGTTCCATGTCAAATTGATACAGGGATCTCCTTAATTCAATATTGCATAGAATTATTTGTTTGTTCTCCAAATAATACTGTTCCTCAAATTATTCCTTTCAATTACGACCCTCTAGCTATGCAATTAACGTTTTATATTCCTACAGGTTAATCTTGTTGCTATAAGTTGGCAGTAAAGCCATGGTTTGCATTTCTCTTTTTTATTGGTAACACACAGAATAATGTAGTCATTCATCTCACTTGGATGTTGGGTGATAGCTACGGTTTTTTTTTGTTATAATATACAACAACATATATGTAGCCACTATCATACCTAGATTTTGGCAATAATAACAAGGATTTTCCTTGTTTACTACAACAGAGACAGTATATCATTAAGCATAAACTTATCCTATATTGTAACTGATTCGGTAATGAGTTACCTCCATCAAGGGTTACATATGAAAACGATAATTTGAGGGTACTGGGCTATCCGTGGAATGTAAGACAACTGTTCATTCATAGAACTGGGCTGACCCTCAACACAGGGCTCCCTTCCACCATTTATATGTTTTTTCAACTTTGACTACAACAGACTTTTAATTCTAGAATGAAACCCTACACCTAGGGTTCTAGGTGCATGAACTACAGTTTCCCTCCTGCAGTCGGCAAACTTTGATTAACTACTGCACTGCTATACCGAACTAATTTCCTAGGCCTTCTCTACCCCTAATACAGGACTTTCCTTATTTCTACAGCACCCCAGTCTACGTCCCACCGGATAAGAGATGGTTTACGTATGTACATTTGTTTCCCGCTTAACTATACATTTGCTCAGTTATGATGACCCTCACAGTATTATTGTTTTTTTTAAAAAGAAAATCATCGATTATCGTGATTTTTTGATAAGAGTCTCTTTTATCTATGAATCAATCTTTAATAAATAAACACAGAATGCTACCATAAAATACAGCTTACTACATCAATGCTTTAAATGCTTCTACACAGTTCCACCACTTACCTGAGTTGTTGTAGTTTTCTTAAACACTTGAGAAGCCGAGCTTACCTCTATTCATCTGCTTTCAATCTGCAACCCATCCATGAGATTCATCTTTCGAGACCAGAATCTCCCCCCTTGCTCTCTTGCAGGACCAATGTCCGCAGCAAGATAATTGCACTTAGTGCCTGGCTATCTGGTCATCACCATACTTAGCCATTTCCTTTTTTATTCTTTCTATCTGTCCCCACAGCACATAAAACTTCTCCTTTTTCCCCCTTTCTCTTTCCTCTGGAAACCTTTCCAGATAAGGCAATCAGTTAGGGTGGGGAATCACAGCAACTGTCTTGCCTCTAACTTCCCTTGAGAAGTTGCCAGCTTTTTAAGAAAACATTTCTTAATTTTTTCTTAAAGCCAATATTATTTAAATTCAAACAGACAATAATGTCAATACAATTTGTTATTTACCACAGTAAAGTCAAATATTTACATTTATCCCAAGACATTACAAAATTTAAGATGAAATAAAACAAAATATTAAGATATTATATAGCAATTATTTACTCCAATTTCAAAAAAAAATATTTTTTTTTCAAGTTCTACTAACTCATAAAATAAAATATAAATTAATATTAAATAAAATTGTTTTTTCACCAACCCAATTCTAGAGTAAAGCAAATCTATACAAAATTCCTAAAACATATCTTTAATCATATATATACTAAATAAAATTAAAGAAAAAAAAAATTTAAATATTAAATACCCTGTTTTATAACATTTCACTTATTCTCACATTACAATTTAATTTTAAAATATTTGTAGTAATATTAATTTTTCTTTAATTATAAATCCATCAAATTTATATAAATTGATGAAGTGTATCGCCCATTCTTTTAAACATTACAAAAAAATTACAAATAAATTGTAAAATTTAAGAAAAACAATAATCATAAAAAACATCTAACAGATAAAATAATTTCATTAAATAATAAAGTAACAATGTATTAACCATACTATTTCAAAATATAATGACATGTGGAATTATATATCTCCTAATTCAGGTTGAATTAAACTAATTAAAAATAAATAAAAAACTAAATATCATGTTCTATAACATTTCATTTATATTTATATTAAAATTTGATTTAAAAATATTGATAATACTATCAACTTTCTTAAATTATTAATCTATAAAAATGATCTAAATTTAAATATATATCTCATTCTTTTGAAGATTAAGAAGAATTTCAAAATAAATTAGTTAACCTTTTAAAGAAACTATTACTACACAGCAAAAGCCGTGATCATAAAAGGATCTCACATCTAAAAGTCCATCAGCTATTTTTTTCAAGTAATACATTACAATGTAATAGCCATACTATTCCAAAATATAGCTACACATGAAGTGATATATGTTCTGATTCGATCTGAATGAAATGAATATAAAATTGTAGACTAACACTATTGACATACATGTAAATATATGATCAACCATACAGCAAGACAGTAGACTTCCCTGGAAATGATACGTTAATCTGAATAATTGTTTTTGCCATTGACGGCTTTATTGTCCTTCAGACGTGGGTGGGTGCAAGTGAGCCACGTGTTAAAGTTCATATCTTTGTCTCTAATATTGTTAAAATGAGATGTTAATCTAATTATCATTAGTATCTTCTATATTGATTCTATTTAGATTTCTAATAATGTATGGAAGAATTCTAGCAATATCACTCATAATTACTGCAGATCACAAGTGTAGAAATGTGTCACTTTAACGTCCTTCTAGTCTCGCTTGTTACCAATATTTTATTTTGATATTTATCCTCTCATTTCTTGAAATCCATTAATTTCTTTGTGCTCTCTGGGTATATGTAATGTAGGTTAAGTGTGTTTCCTCAAAGGACATTGTATTTGATTTCTGCTATATTATTGTAAGTTCCGTATGAAATATGTCTATATGGGTATATTTGAGAATATTATCGAATATTTGTGATGAAGTTATAACGAAATCAACCTCTGATGAAGTGAAAAACACAATTTTTTGTTTGCACAAACAAATTAAACTATGTAACCGATATATCTACATCTTCAACTCCAAGAATATTTGTGATGAAGTTATAATGAAATCAACTTCTCATGAAGTGAAAAACACAAATTTATTCTATGCACAAACAAATTAAACTATGTAATCGATGTATCTACATTTTCAACTCCAATATGAAAAAAAACTATAGTAAATTCAAACCAGAATTTAAATATGTTATTTAAAATACAATTTATATATTGAAGATAATCATTTTCATACCGTTTAAATTATATAATTTATAAATGTTTAAAATTAGAAAATTAATAAAAATGATCACATACTAAAACTATATACATGTTAATTTGTACATATATGTACATACCTTTGTATCTCCCTTGATGGGTTAGTCTAAAAGCTTAGTGCAACATCACATCATTGAACAACTTGTTCAGGTGATACAAGTCTATCTACAGAGTGGTCCATTGGATATCTTCGAAGTGCTTATTTTATACATGTCCTTGCACCATCATGTTCTCATTTTCCATGACCAGTCTTAAAGCAATTCCAACAATGTTTAATGTGGTTTTTTTATGAAAGTGACACGGCCAAAAGAATGATCGTGAAGATTTGAATTGATCTCCGCATCCATTTGACCATATCCAATGTTCATTGAATTTTATTCCACAACCTTTCAATGAGTCATAAATCTTATAAAAAAATGTTGTACAAAATGTGTATCATGTGTATCATAATTGTTGATACTGTCTGTATAGAATATGGACAAGTGTAGAGACTTGGTCAGAATGATAATATTCACTCTGTATTTCATTTTGTGTAACAAATGTGTAATTCTCTGCAAAATCAATTATTGATAAAATGGTCACCAATGGAAACATTTCACGGGAATTTTTTGAATTGCAGGTCTTGCCATTGAAATCTGTGAGTGCTTATTGTACTTATAAATTTTTATCTCAAATTTCTTCAAAAACTCTATTACATGAATTTCTTCTTCTTGTAATTCAATCATTTTAGCACTTGTACTACTCTTTGAACTAATCGATGTATGGATATATTCATATCTCTTCCATTTCACTTTTAGGTTAGAAAGTGGTTGATCATTTATATCAATAGAATATTTGTTGTGAAATAAAATTAAATTTCCACAATGATGAAATTTTTTACCAGTAACACATTGCTTTTGTTAAAATAATTCATGAATTTCTCTTTCACATAGAATTTCGTATATGAAACCATGGATAGTGAAAGGATGAGCTGAATTTTACCAAAATTAAGGAAAGTGTCATAATTTAATTGAAATTCCACATAATAACAACAATAAAAAGTTTCGTGTGCAGTGATAGGTTTAACATACCATGCTTTTTTTTCAAAAAGTACTGATTGAGAAATTAATTGCATGATTCACTTATGAACTTATTGAACAACTCTATCTCAGTGGTGTCCAAAGTATGCTTTTCATTTTCTTCATACTTCTTTCATATTATTCTTCGCAGCATCACATCCCTTTCTTTTGGTGAAATACGTGAATTTTTATCCATTATTCATATATTCTTTTTTTATCCTCTTCTCCAAGTCTATCATTGTATGGTTGCCTATTAATAACTGCCCAACAAGTGAGTTCATCATTTACATCTATTTGTGATTGAAATTTCCTATGTTTGTGCAATGCTTTTCGTGAGGTCTCTAATATTTTTTCCATAGATTTTACCAAATAATTTTCGTTATTAATTGATGAAACCAATGCCATTTGTATTTCTCTACATGCAACTGCATCATTTTTATTTCTAGATCTTCCAATTTTTTGTAGAAAACTATTGATATTTTGAATCACATTTTCCTACACCTTTTTATCTTTCGTTGGTTTTCCAATACCCAATAGAGTTGTAGCATCTTTTCATTTCTTTGATGTTAAGAGACCTCTCAAAATTTGATCTTGAAATTTCACACTTTCATCTTTGAAGAACTTCTCAATAATGACCTTAACACGATATCGTACAATATGGTTAGCTTTTTTTGTCTCCATATATGTCAATGCCAACATTTTCTAACATATCATTATCAATATTGATTTCATCTATACATATGAAATTTAAATGTAAATGGTACAAATATTCATTAAATAATAAAATTAAAAAATAGAGTTTGAATGAAATCGAAATCAATAAATATTTATGATTTCAATAATACACATGATATATATATATATATATATATATACACACACACACACACACACACACTTGATGTGATTGAATTTCTTCATTTTAATCTCTTTCAACATCTTCAATAACATCATCAATTATTAGTTCATTATCTTCTCACTTTTGTTTTAACATTTTCAGTCTCATCATCAATGTTATGAGGAATATCTCCTCTATTTTACATTGCAAATATTTTTCAAATTAGTTCATCAAATAAAAATTAAATTCACAATACACTAGTTAAATTTTAAATATCATTTAATATATTTACATTACATACCTGCTTCACTTCTAGTTGAGATTGATTTTCTCCTTTCAATATTTGTGTGTTCTTCCTTCTCTTTTTTGTAATAGTTTCTCCTGTATCTCTACGAGCCTAATGTCTCTTGTTAAAAATGTTTTTCTCTTGCAATTTCTTTTATTTCCATGATAATTCAATCTATGTAAATTTTTAAAATCCAACCCCAAAAAGTCAATTCAAAAAATACTGCAAAAAATATTCTCGTTGAAAATTTAGACCAAAAAAATCACTTAAAAAATTTAGCACAAAAGAGTAAACTCACTTTAAAAATCCAGCCAAAAAAGTTTAACTTAAAAAAAAAGTCACTTTAAAAATCCAGCGGCAAAAGTCACTTTAAAAATTCAGCCTAAAAGACTTACTTTAAAAATTAAGCCCAAAAAACTTACTATAAAAATTAAGCTAAAAAATCTCATTTTAAAAATTCAACCCAAAGAGCTTACTTTAAAAATTACGCTAAAAATTCTCACTTTTAAAATTAACTCCAAAAAATTTAGCCTAGGAGATTTACCTTGAAAGTTCACTCAAAATGAAGAAATTGTGTGCAAATGAAGTTTCGGCTCCATTTATTTATATTGTTTCAAGCCAAACATTTTTTAGAGGGTCGCATCATTTCATTTTTGTGGACAATGGAAAACATCAACACATTTTTGGTCGAACTTCTAAAAATAATTCAGTCGAACTTTTAAAGTAATTCGGCTGAATTATTTTTTCTATTTATTTTTAATGGGCATTGATGAAAAGCACAAGTTCGATTGAATGCAATTTTAGTTCTGCTGAATTGTTTTAACCTACAACTCTGCAACAACTCGACTCTAGTCACCTTTTTCCAATTTCAGAATGCTTAAACTCCATCACATTTGGTGAATTTACTACTAGAACAAAAACCAAAATTTCCAGAATTGAATCTACTTTCAGTATATACAAGTTCTATGGAATTTCATAGAAATTTGCTAATTTTAAATAATTTTCTAAGTATGCAAATTTTTTCTTGAAGGTTATTATGATTCGGTGAAATAAAAATTTATATCTTTATAAATACACTATAAAAAATATGAAAAATTCATGGTTCATTATACTGGTTCGTCTTCTATAAAGGGTAATTTTTTATTTTTAGTTTATAACTAATATGTCGATAAATTTGACGTTTAGTTAACCATCTTCAAAATCTATAGTTTTTTCATATTGGTTCAATTCAAAAAATTCTAGTAATTATGATGTGCATCATTTGGTTTCGTAAATATAATGATATCGAAATAGAACCTGTCTAGATTGCTGCAACACATTTTTTTCGAAAAAGCCAAGTTAATAAAGAATACATCAGTGCTCAAAAACATGATGTGTTATGAATCCATTGATTTTTAAAGAACACACAGCCAAACAATTACTAAGTTGACATATCAAATGTGAATAAACAATTCCAAAAAATATGTAATAACAAACCAATAAAATTTCTGATAAGTTTCATTTTCATTGTAAAATGAAATTCTAAACAAAAAAAATCGTTTTCTCACCGAAAGTTGAAGGACTTCTAGAAATAATATTTTTTTTCTCCAAAAAAGACAAAACAAATAACCAAACTTCATATTTTCACCCATCTAGATTCAAAGGCTTCAGAGGTCCAGTATGTTCAAAAACTTCAAAGTTCATTTATCGTTTGAGGTAGCTGATATTTTTCATTGTATGAAAGAAAAAATTGGAAATTTTAATATATATATTATATTATTAAAATTGAAGAGTGATTATAAACTAATAATATAGCTTAAAACCAAAATCTAAATAAAATCACAAAAATATTTAGGAAACTCCCAACCCACAAAGCCAAGATACAGAAGATTTAAATCAATTTAAAATATTCATTCAAATATATTAGAAGCACAAGGGAACCATTGCGAGTTTCATTAGCCACATTCCTTGAAAACATTATTACCTCCATGACTATGCCCATAGTCAATTTATAAGTATAATTGAATATAAAGCCAATATAATAAAATTATACTAAATCGGTAAAATTATACTAAATCGGTACTTTATTAGTGTAAAGAGAAAATAAAAATTGTAATATCACCAAACAAATGATTGTGGATTGTGGGGTTACTTATTGACCATAGATCCAACTAACCCCTAGTAAAAATAAATTTAAATTTTATTAGATTAGCACACATTTGATTAATTGAAAGAGAACTAAATGAGCCATCATTTACAATAATATGGAGGTGACATTATATTTTCCTTACATGGGCCATGTTCATGGTTGGTTTCTCCCTAAACTAATTTCATATTACTTTCCTATTACTGATTTCCAAGGGGTTGGTCTTTACTCTACTAAAATCAACCAAATGCTAAGTGAAAACCATTGATCGTATCACTTATTTCCAAGGAATATGCCTAACCTCTCTCACATAAGAAGCTAGTATTTTGAATTTCCTTGATGACAATATCACTACAATAAAACATCTCACAAGCATAGTTAATTTGTGGTTGCCTATAATTGAGTTCCGTTGCAGGAATATATTAGAGCGCTGAATTAAATAATTCAACATCATCCTAAATCCCAACCTTAAGCACCATAAAATATGTAGGTTGCACCTGAATTTCGATTGTCAAGTCAGTTGGAAAATCCTTAGACGTAATTTTAATTATGAAGGAAAAGTAAATAAAAAAGAGAGAGGGATATTGAATTACCTGTAGGAGCAACGAGAGAGGACCATTGCCCCTGTATTCTTACTCGTACTTGAATATAACTCAAAGAATGTGCTAGGAAATCACAATAAAATGTCAAAATTGAAACCCTTAAACCAGAAATTAGATTATTTAAATTACCTTGACAATGACGAGCTGGAAATGCCATAGTTTTGAGTAGGTAGAGAGGGCTTCCATCACCGCATCAATAATTGTTCTTAAAATACCAAGAAATGGCTAGAAGGACCGTAATTATTTAGGACTTGGACCCATAACTAATTCATAGACACACAAATCAGGACAAGTGAGAAGAAATGGTTATGAACAGTAGACCTAGTGCAAAATCAAGAGCAGAAAAATTGTAGAGGTTGATTTTACTTGGTATTCACTGAAAATTGCCAATAATGTAAGTCTAGAGGTGACAAGGGTTTCTTTCGTTTCATTGTAGAGCTAATCCTTTCGTCTCGTAGAGAGGAAAATGAGTCAGGATGTTGAAGAGGGTGTAGGAGGTCATTAGCACAATAAGGTAGCACTGCATCCCCATCGTAGATGTCAACCCTAGGATCTACATCGTCTATCCCAACTTCTCACCAACTCTGATGTCACGACTACCAAGGAATAATAGTGTGGAATAAGTGGAAGGTCTAGAGAATTCAGAGGCATCTAAAGAACGCACGTTAAATATTAATATCCATCAGGGAATAGATTATCAACTACAAGGTTCTAATAATATACAATTGTCATAGTGATGTATGTTGCATACTATCCAGAGTACTAATTCTAGTAATAATATTCCAAGTGCTCACAAAGTATACGAGACCTCATCGTAACCTTGAAACCATGTATTGGATTTGATATAAAACATATAAATATAGATATTGGAATTATTGTGTGGCCAGTGAAACCTCACATGGTTTTTACAGGTATGTTATCTCTAGTGAACTAGGAATTGAAACATTATAATTATAAGTATACATTACCATGTTTCAATATATCAAAAATGTGGAAATGAAAATATTACTTAGTCATACTAATTAAAAACAATATCGCATACCATGGTAAAATTAAATGTAGTTGTTTATATGTAATGTGCAAAGTTAAAAAGGAAAATAGTGAAGGGGATATTATAGATAAAGAATTGAGGTAAATTGATCAGATTCAGGCAATTGTGTCTTTAGACACCACCACTTCTTTCAATTTTTCATAATCCTAAGGTTTTTGTCTTTATTGATGTGTAGTATGTTTTATATTGGATGTTATACACAAATTCAATATCTAGTGATGATATACTTTTGAAATTACTATGTTTAAAATTTCATTTTCACATTACCTAAGCAATCAAATTAAAATTGTATGATGATTAATTTTTTAAACTATCCTTCATAGACTTTTCTATTTTTACTGCACTTAATTTTATCTGAGGTAGAAATTCACTACATTTTTTTATGAGTTATTTATTATTTATTATAAGAAGCCAACACAGTTGAATAATGAATTGTAAAAATATTGAAACTGCTCAATCATATCCAACATAGAAAGAACTTTTAAAAGCCCAACTGTAAGTGCAAATTTTTACTCACTACTCTCTTCCATGGTTAGTACATTGAACCTACCAACTGCAACCTAAGGAAGGAACAACACAAGTTTGTTTTGAAGAAAATGATTTTCCTTAAATTAGAAATGACATTTGCCACACTTGGTGGACTTGCTGACTTCTTTAACAACATTTACCTACCCTCCCCACTCTTATGATGACCTCATTATATCTTCTTCATCTTGCGAGTAGGTTCCACATTCAAAATATGCACCTAAAAATATGGAAACTTCATTAACTTCATAGCATAAAAAATTAAAAAATTGAAATACAATGGAGAAGATGAGAAAATAAAATACTAAATGCCTTATCTACAAGACTACATTCTCATCCAATACAATAGAGAAGATGAAAAAAATTAAAGATAGAATGCCTTATCTACAATAGTAATATTATACAGTTATACATAATAATGTCCATCTTTCTACTAATCCAATAATTGCATGCTTTTGTCCAATTTTCTAACTAGTAAATAAAATTGACAATGGAATGGCCATTTTTCGTGCCATGGAACTTTTGTAGCATCTCATGAAGTTTATTGAAATCTTATAGATATTTGTAAAACTCACAAATTCAAAATATTTGTTTTTCAAATGTCGTTAAAATTTTTATCTATAATTAAATCCTTTTACATAATGGAAAATGTATTTCAATAATAAAAAAATAAAAATCTCAAGTAACTTGTATTAAAAAAAATTCATTTATAATTTATCTATTAATTACAAAATATGTATTATTCGGTGCATCAAATTCCAATTCTGTAACTTATTGATTGAGATTGACAATCTTATTACCACAAACGTCTTAGTAAAAGACACTAGTGTAAAAAACAAGAACAAGACCAAATGATAAAAAATGAACAAATGGCTTTAATTGGTCAAAAATTGAAAACATGGTTACTTAAAGAAAAATTAATGGATTGTTTATAAACTGAAACTAATTATTATGTGAATGGTTTAAAATATATTCACGCTCAGAGACTGCTGTGGCATTTAGTTACTGTTGGAGAAAATAATTTTAACCACTTGTTCTTGTCTGCTAAGTGTCATGACACTCAATCCAAGTGTCATAAGTAATTTGAATTTAGCCTAGCTTGATTGAATTCTAGTTGAGTCTCACTCCAGTTATTTATCACTATTGTCTTTTACGTAATCTATTTATCACTATTGTCTTTTACGTAATCTATTTATCCACAGAATATTAAGAAGGGCACTTCAATCCACATTTTTCAACATTTAATATGGTATCAGAGTGATGTTTGCATAAGACTCCTTGAAAGAGCAGCGGAAAACATGTGGAAACCATAAGAAGCCTCTGTTGTTTCAAGAAGACAAGTATGCGGAAGCTTTCTCCTGCCAAGAAGCTAAAATCTTGGGCGAATCATATTTCTGCGTTCAATGCAAAAAGAATGGAATTCTTTTTTGTTTAAAATTTTTTTATCGGGAGGGGTTCATAGTATCACACCCTAGGAAATTAAGAAATAGCATTATAATTCCCCTGAGAAATTTTCTAGGTGGTGTTATCTATCACAACTACACACTTGTTTCCCTAATGCAAAATAATAGTGGCGAACGGTGAATTATACAAGTAATACCCAACAAAATTGAATCGGGAGCACAAGGTACAAAATGGTCAAAGCAGGTACAAAAAGAGAGCACGTCAGGAAAAACTATCAGAGTTTGAAAGTGACCGCGACCACAAAGAATACAGGCACCTCGATGGCTAATGAAGGATGCAGAGCCACCGTGTTTTAAGACCACAAAGTTTGAAAGACTTGGAAGTCTTATCAAGAAACGACAAAGGTATTTACCTTTTCAATGCTCTAAATGAGTTATTTTTATAAGTTTAATTTTAAGGGATTTTTTTTAAGTGGATCCAATGATATTGTGTTAAAGGGGTTTGTTTTAAAATTTTATTTTTATTCACAAAAAGGATAAAGTCTTTAGAGAAAAACATTAAAATTTTTAAAAAATAACCTATTAAAAAAAAGAGGGCGTTTTTCTTTATATTGTTGTAAAAGTTTACTTTTATTTAAAAAATAAAAAAGGGTTCTGTCAAAATATTTGTAGAAAAATTTCTTTTGTGAGAAAGCTTCACAATGTTTTCATTGTTTCTGTGGGAGGACAAAGTAAAGAGTTTTAGACCACTACTAATTTTGATAATGGTATGAAGGTTAATTCATTTAGGATTCTTGACATGTGTAGTCACCATTGTTCTCGAGTTGATTTGCTTTTGGAGTCGCACTCAACCATTGCTCAACAAATGGGAAAAGTTAAGAGGATTAGAAAGTCAAAGTAAAAGAATGAGTCATTTGAGGTCTATTTCAAAGATTTGGAATAAAAAAGTTGAAATAATGTCTTCACAATTAAATATATAAAGGAATGCGTAGATGACAACATTCTTCCCCTCATTGTACATTCAGAGATAGGAAAGGAGACTTGGGAGACCCTTGACAATAGTTTTGGTATAACGGGGAGTAATCAAATTAAAGATAAAGAATTTTTTGAATCCCACTTCAAAGTAAGTGGATGACAAATATGATGATTGTGAAGAATTTGCAAAATCAATAGAGAAAGATAACATAGATGCTCATGAATCCCACTATTCACAACCATAAATAGATGGCAATGTAGTCAATCCAACAACAGAGCTTGTTGATGACAATGAAGTTTCCATTGGTGCAATCAATGGTATGATGAATCCAACAATTAAGATTTTTGATGTTAAATTTGATGAAGAGAAATTAGCCAATAATGAATTGTTGCACATGAAGAAACAAAAAATTATCATAGACATGATGTTATTTGGTGAGAGAGTCCCACTTGGATCTAAAAACCAAGTGGAAGAAAACCTCTTCGAAGCAACAGAGGGTATTAAAGAAGAGGAAACAACACAGGCAGAGAAAGAAGTGCAGGAAGAGAATGCTCTCATTGCACAGAAGAAAGAACATAACAAATATGGTTCTATAGATATTTTTAAACTTAACATTGATTTCCAATGTGCAGGTAAACATGGAGATTTTGAAGAAGAATTAAATGTCCTTCAAGTGTGACTTAAAACACCATGTTTTGATGAAGTTTGCACAGAAGGGGTAGCAATGAATGCTGAATACATCATGGACGATGTATAAAAGGAAAATGTTAAAGAAATTTTCATGTATTGGATTCCTTAGGAAATATATTTTTATTATGAACTTTTGTTGTAGAAAATGATACATGATGAAAAGCACATTGTAGAACATAACATGTGGCAGCGGACCACATACAAGTGAATTTATTAAGAAATAGAAGAAATGCATGGACAACCTAAAGAAACAATAGAAGAGTTGCACCAACAAATGAAAAAACATAACTTTGAAGCCTACAATGAAAAGACAAACCTGAAGCAACTTAGAGGATATAGGATTTGGAAGAAAAGAAAAAGAAAAGGAAGTTTAGTTGATGTCAAAAATTTTAAATTGTAAGCCTAGTTGAGACCTACACCAAAATCCATTCAAGTTTAAATTTTTGTGGTTGTAGTTAAAGGGGAGCATTGGAGAAAATAATTCCAACCACTTTTTCTTGTATGCTAGGTGTCGTAACAGTCAATCCATGTGTCATAGTTAGTTTGAGTCCAGTCAAGTTCGCTATAATAGTCAATTTAGGTGTCATAGTTAGGTTGAATTCAGTCAATTTAGGTTGAGTTCTACTTGAGGCTCACTCCAGTCATTTATTATTGTTTTCCCCTATGTAATCTATTTAGATATTGAGAATATTCAGATGCACCCTTCACTCTATTCTTTTCAATCTTTAACAGTTACAGTAAATTAAAAATGAAGTTGGAATTTCTTGCTAAAATTAGGCTAAAAAATCTTCAAGAAATCTAACTATGGGAGCATATAAATTGTGTGTTTATGAGGAAATAGATTAAACACCATCAACAACCTCTAGGGGCGCTCAAAATCATAAATTTTGAGAGATCTAACCCCAAATTTTTTAAAAATTCAACCCAGTTTTATTAAAATCATCTCCAAACTTATATTATTTTCAAAAAATTCATTTGTTTAGACTATTATATTAATAATTAAACATGCGCTTTATTATTACATGTATAGGATCCTAGTACTTGTACTTTTCCATGCTGAAACACATGATTTCATTGATATTGTGAAAGATGAAAGTATGTCTTCCCTCCAATACCAACGTGACACAGATATGGATACAGTAAAGAAAGAAAAGACATAAATATATTATTTATACTATATATGTGTTCGAGAGTACAATATAGATCCATGCGGAAACCATTGATATGGACACCATTTCATTCGATCAAGGCCAAAATGTATCCATGTTGACTTGAACATTGTTGGGCTACTAAATAGATAACACCCTTATACAACACAAATAGAGAAAAGCACGATATAATACCCCTCTGTTTTATGTAACAATATGTTGACCTAAGATAAGAAAATCTAGGTCTAATTTACAACAATGAAAGTAAATACTTTATTATTAAATAAATAATATAGATAATGTAATCACTTGGAAAATGAGACACTAAGGGATGAGATTCTTGCCAAATCAAATCCCATTAGTGAATGGGAATGGATAACTCTTTCATGATAATACTTTATATCCAAATACAGATAAGCTTAATGGATTGGGAGATAAATATCCATTAAGTTACTTAGCTAGAGAAGGATGCTAAGTTTAAGAAAAACATAAATCTTTGTGGGAGAGAAAGGAACTCTTTTATGAGGAAAAGTCTCACAGGAGAGAAAGGCGAGCTTTTCTGGAAAAAGCATAGGAAAATGGATAGAAAGATCAATAACATAAAGACGTTGCTAAAGGAAACCATATCATGAAATATGGCATTAAATATCCATTGAAGAGCCCAACAAGAGGTAGTTGATCCATGGCAATAATTCTCAGCTCATGGTGAACTGGAGGAAGTTAGTTCTATGTTGGGTGGTAGTGCTCAGTTTTCAAAGTGACATTCCTTTGACTAATCTGGTTTGATTTAAGTGCATAGGATGCTCTATATGTTGGCTCATTAATGTTTATGTTGTCAAATATTTAATAACATATGTATAATTTCTTGTGTTATCTTAGCTCATGAGATGATTGAATACTTATGCAGGTGACAACTATTGAATATAAATTTAATTGAAGTTAAATTTAGTGATGGGAGCATAGTAGGTGTTTGTTAATATTGGGACAAGGAGCTATGTGAAAAATGGTAACAGATATCTAAGTTCAAATTTTGAGGCTTATGGGCCAACCCGCATCGGTAATAAATAAAGGGGTTGTAGGTCCTTAACTAGGTCCTAAACGAATAAGAGATTTCACTGAAGGGGTTGGTCATAAATTTTTATAAAAAAATATTCCAATGAATTTTATAGTAGTGCCTTAAGGCATTATAATGCATAAAGGTTGAAAATAAATATTAAAATAGTTTGGAGGAGGATTTTGAAGCCATAGAATGTGAATATTATATTGATTACTTACGATGAAAGGTAATTTTGAACTAAGGTTGTTTGAAATTATGGATTTTGAAAGAGATGAAGGTTGATATTTTAATGAGGAGTGAAATATCCTATATTGTTTGTTAAGCTTGTAAGTAATTGCGTTTTCAAATTGCATAAAGGGATCAATTAAAAACAAAAGTAGTCCATCGGATCACTAGATAATTAATTAGAAGGGAATAACTAATCCTAGCCATTGTGCCATGAAGGCTAGAATTTCAATTATATTTGTGGTTTGCATTATTCATATGGCATCGCTATAGTCAAAGAAAAATATGTGACTTGCTTTCTATATTTAAGGTTTGCAATGGCGTAGCCTGTGGATCAGGTTATCTACGTTATGTATTCTGCATAATGGGTTGAATTGCATCCTTTGAGGCTCGTGTTAGCTATGACAACGTAAGCATGTTGTGTGACAGCTTAAACATTGAATATGAAGTTGTGATTTAATGCATTTGGTTATCAAAGGAATGAAATCAAAATTCATAATCTTATCATGTTGAATTCTCATGTTGACTCTTTCCTTCAGGATGTAATGTATGGATAGTAAATGTGGAAGGGTTGATTTGGACTGTAGTAAATAAATTCGTTAATTTGTAGCTAAAGGTCCACATCATTTGATCTAGAGTAGCCACTATAGATATGCAGTTAAAATACATATCTTAATTACTATTGCAAGGTTTGATGGAGTGAGTTTTAGAACCAGAAAAGGATTACTGTGCACATGGATAAATAAAAATAGTGAGGCTCGAAGTGTCATGAGAATTTTGTGTGTAACATTGAAGGCCGATTGATATATTTTCTTTCAAAGATCAACATAAATGATATATTTTATAACTATATGTAAAGGTAGATACTTGAATGGTATTACATGAAAACAAAACGAGGCACTCCCTACAAATTATGCCACCACCAGTACCTAGCCTGAATAATCAACATCGTGCTCCTCCATGTAGCCTCGAGACCAAAAACTAGTTTAAGTAACCAAATTAAGAGTATTATCAATTAAAGAGTGATTTACAATTTGAATATTTCATGTATACCATTGGTATATTTTACTGTGTACTTTACAAGAAAATGGTGAATGGAGCGATCGCACACCGATATTTGTTGCAAGTAGATTTGTGGATATAAATACCATACTTGCAGATGTTGTGGAAACAAGGCGATGGCTCATAATATTTCATATATTGGCAAGCATGTCTAAATGAATCAAAATTCAAAAATCGTGAAATAGGGGTATGGAAGTTTGCAACCAAACAACAACCTATCAAATATATGTTAACCACATACTGTGGATAAGCATTGCGATTTCTCATAGTCATAATTATTCCAAATGGTGAGAGGCTATGACATGCCAGAAAGATGGCACTGGTATTACCAACCTATTTTTTTAGTTAATAGATACTTCTGCCTTTTGTTTGAATTGAGTTACTTCTTCTGGAGTTTTTTAGAATCCCTGCATCATTAATCTCCGTGGTTATGAAACGTTTTGGCAACATGTGATTTAAAGCACAACAACATCTTTCCAATTGGATGGAAGGAGAAAATCACCTTAATGATGGTTCTTTCCCTTTCGAGCTACAAAGTCGTTCTTTCTTGCTTGTCTTATCCACTAATCTGAAAATGTTTATGAGCATTTGTTGATTGAGTTTCCCTTCAAAGAAGTCAGTTGGATGATGCTTATCACATTGAAAACTTTCTCGGAGCTTTATTTTTCCCTTGCATTGTAGTTTTAAAACACGGAGGCTACATGTATTTGGATCGGCAAGATCGTTCTAAAGACCTCCTATATCCTTGATCTGAGTTATTGACGTCGGGGAAACATGCAAGGTATTATATTCAACAGAGTAAGTTTCACGGGGGAAGAGAGACAAAGTTTAACACAAAACTACTCTAAGATTCGAAGTTGGTGACACGAAGGTAAATAAATTGAACGTACAATATGCAGCCGCAACCAAGCCCAACATCTCCTCCCTGTTGACGAGCTTCATGAGTTCTCAGGCTTTGACTCTATTCAATAGTTCAGTAGAACAACAAGGTGATCCTCCTACCAACGGCATCTAGGGATACATAGGAGACAACCAATATCAGAATCCAGGGGATTCAGAGCCTTCTTAGGAAAATTATTTACATAACATTATATGTTTTGTTCGTGAATTATCATTTCTTTATGCATGCACTGGATGTTGACGTGCGCATTGGTATTATGACATATATTCTGTGTGCACGTTTTATTTCACATGGTCTTTGTATATTACAGTGCTTGGAGCATGCAAGTGTTTTCATTTTTTATCAACTAACATCTTCCACACACACGTGTATGCATGGCCATATGCAAGCTTAGTATATATGTCTTAAATGCTAGCCTGCATGTAGAGTGTATATGACTAACTGATTATCCTGTATAGATATATAAAGTATAAATTAAAGGCTAAACATTGGAATCACTAAAATATGTGATGCGTTAGTATACGTATATTGTACTAATAGCATAAAGTGTATGCAATATATATGATAGCGCATTAAGGAGATGTAAAATCGATAACACACTTTTAGCTTTAACATCTCCCACCATAGAGGCTTGTGGGTGGAACATCGTGTGGAAGTGGCTAACAGGAAGCATTATAGAGGCATTATTTAAGGAATGTCACAGACTACAAGTAGCGCAAACGACGTTTCTCACATTGTGGGCAGCTTGAGTAGGTTCATGAAATGTTCAAGAAGATTGCAAAGGCAACAAGTTTCAAGGTTGACTTGCTACCTTGACTTGGCTCAAAGCTATGAAGTATTCTCGCCAAGTGTTTGACACTTTTAGTTGTTAAAAGAAAATTTTAAATGCAATTTGAAATCTGATGGCAGTCGAGATTGCAAACCAGCTTCATGGTGAAGTGCTTCCATGCAAACATTCACTTAATACTCAGATGGAAATGGTCTGAATGGCAACACTATTGATTGACTGACATAGTGTTTTTAACAAAACAAGCATCATGGCAATAATTTCACTCCTCGTAAACCAAATATTGCAGGTCAAACTTCCAGAGTTACGGTTGTGCATTGCCTATTTTTTTATTATATAATATTGAACCTAGGGTAACATTCTAAGAGCTTATTCTTTATATGCACTCCATAGTAGCAATGTTGGATTTAATATTTACACTTTATATTTAATGTCACAAGCCTAAGTATTGTGTTGCATACACCATGGTGGATAACTATAGTAGCATTGTGGGGAGAAGGAACTCTGTAAGGTTATACTAGAACAAATAATTTAGCAATGTTGTTATATAACATAGAACATTGTAGTGCTATGATGGAATAGAAAGTAATAAAAATAATAATAACAATTGACATGTTGATTATTTTCAGTAAGTAGAAATGGTCAACCATAAATTGGTTATTGTTTTATTGTGCCTACTTATTCAGTGTTGGGAATTATGTGAAGATTAAATTTTTAATTCATTATATGTGTGGAAATTCTCACAAAACATAAGTTATTGTTGAATGCTCTTGTAAGGTCACAAATACTTTATACCATGAACTAAAATTGCTTTAAGATACTTGCACAGTTTTAGATATTCATAGTAGAGTGGGAGCAATGAACAATTTTGTAATAATTGTCAAGTATGGTTATTGCATCGAAAGTTGGATGATGCATTTTAGTGGTGAGGTCATCATGGCTTATAAATATGAAAGCAAGTGTTGAAAGGAGAAATGGTGGATAAGGAAAGTTGGAAACATATATGTATCAGCATTCCAATAGGTCTCTTCTTCCATACTTCCATCATATCATTTTCCCATATTAAAATTAAATTATGAGTTGTATGATTGTGATGCAAGGACACAAATGAATAAAATACTAACTAATTCCAGTAAAGGTAGTCCATCCAAGGAAATAGATTAATGGAATGATGTTTATACTTATAAAGATCTTAGGAACGGATGAAACATAAAGGGAAGAAATGTTGAACTCTTATGAGGTAATTGGCAAACAAAAATAGATAAATGACATGTGCTCTTTCCATAGATCATGGCCAACATGAGGAAAAATAAAAAATAAATATATATAGATGGAATCTATTTAGGTCATACGAAAGAAGTTCATGACATTATATCAATATTAGCATAAATTGATGGTTAATTAATTGGCTTCCATCCTAGAACATATTCTAAAGGTTTTCTTTAAATTGTATCTATTCATGAAGTTTCCCATGAAACATTGTTAAGTTCCTAAAAGACAGGTCTATGTATGTGGTATGAGAGTATGTATTTTTAAAATTGTCTTTCAATTTAATATTTTTGTGTTAATCAGTGCATCTACATGTAAGGATGCAGTTCATTTTTGGATGTGGTTTTACCACTAGTTGAACTGTTTAATTCACCCTTATGGGGAAAATACTCCAAATATACACCATCGAACGGAACTAAACTTTCCTAGGTCATCATTTTGATATTCAGTAGTAACATGCATATGTAATTGGATATGCATAGTTTGGAACCTACTAGTTTCTGTTTGAATAAAGAAATACTCTAATAATTGTAACTGAGATATGCAAGAGGTATAAGTTATATTTCCAATATAGACTGAACTAGGGTTAGAATTGTGATACACATGTAATACAATATATTATATACACGTGGAAGAAGACATCATAAATTAATAATTTTATGATCTTTATAAGTAGGTCAATGGGACTAGCACCCAAAAGTACATTTAAAGTAAATACATGATGGGAGTATGAAAGAAACTTCTAGTGCTTCCCGATTAATATTAGTAAGACAATATTAAATACAAGATCAAGGGCACATTCTCAAATTCACTCCAATTGTAATGTGTCAATTATTATAACTTGCAGTACGCAACCTCAAACTCCACAACCTTGATGTCCATTGAGTTCCATTAATAATTATGTCAAAAATAGGAATCTTTCAAATCTATAGCAAGGAAAAGATGCTTCCATTAGAATGATGATAGGTCTTAAGAATATACTTTTTGAGCAAACATATAAGATTGAAATAATTTTTATACTTCTACTATATATAAACAAAGTACACACACTTTATGAAAAACAAAAATGTCGAACATATTAGATATGGTAAAGTAATTCAAAGCAGCATAATTAATAACAAGAATTGTACACTAGATTCAGAACATGGTTGTTTGAATTAATAAACAAATTCTTGGTAACCCCAAAAATTTTCATATTAATACAACTTATTATGATCTAAGGATATTATGCTAGTAGTAAAATAATACACGCACCAAGTAAGGTGAGACATATAAAAGGTTCTAGAAGAGAGAGAATAATAAACCATGAAACAACTCATTATTAAGTCAATAAAATGCTTTAAAAATATTTGATGGCTAAGTGGTACTGGTAAGTGAGATTGTTGTGTACAAAGATAATTGGTTTCGATAAAATGATATTTAGCAACCTATTCAAATCAATTCACAATTGTACAATATGAGATGCATATTTTGTACCACTATTTCCTATCAAACAATCTTGGAATGTTTGCCTGTCATATTGCATGGATAGTTTTGTCTTGTTTTGAATATGAAAATATCAACTATTGCATAAACAATTTATTTTAAGGAATTTAAGAATTTATGGATGATATTTTACCACGTCATGATCTAGTGTAAAATGTGGTATCAACATGCTAATGACCTAGGTTCACACCTTGGTACTTATAGTGCCTAAAAACTTAGTGGATGTGCAATTGACAACATTGTAACCTTCATTTATTACTCATGTGTGGGAGGTGTATGTACTTTCATGCTGATTGTTCAATTGGTTTTGGATATACACTAAATTATTCATGGCCAACAAGGCGTTGGAAGTAGTGTTGAGTAACAAACAATTATTTTCTTAGCTAAAGACACGGTTAAGGTCGTTATTAAACTTCAAATATAATATCGAAGGCCAAACTAGATTAGCTATCAAAATCATGCTTTATGATTGTGCAGAGGTCATATTCAATTGTTATTAAGACCTTGTCTAGTGAAAATTTCAATCCCAAAACTTATGGTATGGGTATAGTAAAATTGTATTATGCACAATTACCACTACGTCATTATTTTCTCTTATTGTTGAAAATTTCCTACAACCACAAGATATATGAACATGACTAGCTCAATAAAAGCACTTAAATACTTTGATATTAATTTATGCTTTGGTTGCAGAAGCTAAACAAGGCCATTAATTCTCTATTCTCTAATTGACAAACCGAGAATGGTTTGATTTTCGACTTGCCTAAAGGTAGTTTTGAATAAAGGAAATTTTTGGCATTAACTTCATGTTATGTTAATTATACTAGCATTGTTTGAAAACATGTGGACAAGGTACGTGTTGTGTATATGATGCTTTAGACATTTGGTATTGTGTACACATTATATAGATAGTATTGTGTATGTATAGTTCAAATGGTACTGGTGTGGATGTAGGTATTGCATGATGTTGAATGACGTGTATAATTGTATGTGTGTGATGCACACTATCTGTATGAGCACATGGTTGAGGAGAAGGCATTGGGTATTTTTTTGGTGTGGCAACCAATCCAGAGGGTGTACAGAAGAAAGACAAAGATGGAAGATAAGGATTGATTAAAAGATAAGTATTGGTGTTTTATTTCAGTTTCGTATGCATTTGACTTATGACTTTGATCTATTTATGGTTACATATGATTTATGGTTTTGATGGTTATGTTTTGAGCTAACCTGATGTGATATTTGTATACATGTTGATTAGTCAAATGTGCTAGTTTGACTTGTTGTGCCTAATGCAGGGAGATTGTAAGAAGCAATTGTTTAGCGAGAACACAAATGCATTGGAAGAACATGCATTTCTTCCTAATATTTAAATACAATGAAAATGAGGAATCATGGTTAAATTGTTGGTAATATTAACGTGTATTTACTTAAATAGTAGTACTATTATATCAAGTTATGACATTAAATATGGTAAAAAAAAATATGATTTTTGTTTTCATGGCATCTAAAGTCTCTCACAGAATTGATTGAATAAATGTTACAGGTAGAAATTGAAGGAGAATTGCAGTAGAATTCCTTTGTAACATATATATCAAAAGATTGGCTTCAGGTGGCAAGGCCATGTGAACCTGAAAATTAGGAAACAACTACATGTGAATGAGGAAATAAATTGTAGGATGTAGTAATACACCGACGATGGTGTGAATTTAAGGGGGGAATATGTAACATCCCTCCATTGTATGTAACACTCTATTGATCTAAGCTAATAAAAACTAGGCCTAATGTACAACAATGAAAGTAAATACTTCATTATTAAATAAATAATAAAGATAATGTAATCACTTGGAAAGCGAGACACCAAGATATGAGATTCTTACCAAATGAAATCTGTTAGGCCCTTTTACTACTAGTGTAACCCCTTATTGTTATTAGTACAACCCACTTATTATATTGATGTACCCACGTAGTGCCCATATTGTTACTATTCTGCCCCATAGAAGCCTACTATTATTATTATTATGCCCCTACATTATTATTGTTATGTCGTCTCTGATTATGTTATGACCCCTTAGACTACTATATATAGAAAGGAGGTCTTTCCATTTGTATCATCCAAGAATTGTTCATTTAAGTAATGTAAAGGAGGTTGCTTCCTCAAAGAGGCTGAATTCTAAGGCGTTGATCTATCTTTTCTATCTTTTCTTGAGCTGGTTTCATAACAAAATCCCATTGGTGAATGGCAATGGATAACTCTTTCATGATAAGACTTTTAGATCCAAATCTAGATAAGCTTAATGTATTGGGAGATAACCATCCATTAAGTTACTTATGTGGAAAAATGTGCTAAGAGTAAGAAAAACCTAAAAACCTTGCGGGAGAGAAAGGTAAGATTTGATGAGGAAAAGTCTCATGGAAGAGAAAGGCAAGCTTTTCTGGGAAAAGCCTAGGCAAATGGATAAAAAATATCCATAAAAGCAGGATGTCACTAAAGGAAACCATATCATGAAATAGAGCATTAAATATCCATTGAAGAGATCAACAAGAGGGAGTTGATCCATGCCAAAATCTCTTGGCTCGGGGGTGAATTGAAGGAAGTCAGTTCTAGGTTGGGTGATGGTGCTCAGTTTTCCAAGTGACATTCCTTCGGTTAATCTGGTTTGATTTAAGTGCATAAGATAGTCTGTATATTGACTCCTTAGTCTTGATGCTGTCAAAACTTTAAGCATATTTCTATAATTACATATGTTATCTTTGCTGATGAGATGATTGAATACTTATGCTGGTGACAACTGTTGAATATAAATTTAATCAAAGTTAAATTTAGTTATAAGAGCATAAATAGGCGGTTGTTAATATTGAGACAAGGAAGTAGGCGACAAACGAAGAGCCTTCAATTTGATCATTATGACAAGGCCAAGGAGGATTTCTAGAAAGTCCGTTTTTTGGTTAGACGTTACAAAAATGTCAACAATGACATTTTGTGTGTTCAAATGACTTCGCTCTACGTAGAAAATGGATATGCAGAATTTATAATTAAGTTTCAAAGTGGGATAAAGTTTAACCAGTCTTCAAAAATGTAAGTGGCCACTCTCTTTTTCTAAATTGGATGACAACTAAATTTTTTTATTAAAAATAAAGTATATATTCTATTAAATTTCCAAAGAATTAGATGTTAAGTTTTAAATTTCTTAAAATTTAAGATTCCTAGACTTAACATCAAATTCTCTCCTCCGGATGTGGATGTTTAATAGGAAATTAATGAGGATTAGACAGGGGGATGACAGGCAGCTAAGACACATGGCCACCCGCGTTCCCAACTGTGGTAATTTATGGCGAGCCACCGTCAATCTGCAGGTGCCATTACTCTGGTGCACAGGTTGAGACACTCCCTGCAAGGTTAAGGCCATGGCTTTGGCAAGCCTGCATACCTTCACCCCTTCCCCTGTGAATTGCTCCTACCCCCCTAATGTTGTGGAGACGAGTTGTAATGTCCCTTAATAATTAAATAATATATATAGTATTAAATAAATAAAACAATACATAAAAAATAGTTAATAGTAATATAAAATAATAATAAAATAATTTAATTACATGCTCTAAATAAATATAAATTAGAAATAAAACAAGAAAGCAATAAAAAACAGTAAAGCTATCAAAAAGTAAAAACAAAAGAATAAAACAAGAAAACAGTAAGTTGCATGTTGACAATGGAGTGTGTGCATGTGGTTCCCCTTCCAATGTTTGTTTTATTTAATTAATGGGGAGGAAGATGAGAGGCATTCCATCATTCCATGATTCCATCATCCATTCTCTTGAGAGAATAGTGTTATGAGACAAAGGTTTCCCTAGCAGTAGTACGTTGATTAGGCGTGGTTAGTTGTAGCAAGATTTTGTGCAATTGAGCCTATGGTTGGGTGGAGAGTCGTCCGCAAGACTTTGTTGCAGGTAGCGAAATTCAACTAGCAATCAACTAGTGTTCCACAGATAAATTTTTTCTCTTCACTCATATTTTTGTAATTTAATGTTAACTAGTTGATAAATTGCTTGTTGATTATAAGTCGCTTGATTAATTTAATTAATTATGTGTTGTTATTTCAAGGATGTTACACGAGCCCTCGCATGACAACAAGGAAGCATTGCTAGCTCCTGAGCTACATCGATTTGGGGGATGGCATCCATATTTCTCAAAATGTTCACTGTGCTTTGAATTCCTCCCAGAATGTCACTGTCGCTCGCCTGAATAACTCTGTAAACTCTCGCGCAAACTCTACACTCACTGCAAGCACTTTTGTCATCTCATCCCTCACCAATCAGCTCCAACTGGATGCAGGACCATGTCACGTCTTCACCACCAGATGCGCAACTGGTGTGGTATCAGCCGAGGTGGAGACAGTGGCCCTCCCTCGCCACCACCTCCTGAGCCAATGACCCCATCGTCTACCCCTTCCTCCGCTCTGTCCATAGGCCAATCCTCTGGCAAATATCTCGCCACCTGTAGTGGAAGAGGTCTAGCCCAATCCTTTAGCACTTGGAGAGTAAACACTGCAACCCAAATGACCAACCCCCCTAAGTCCCTTCATTAGTCGCATCACGTGACCCAATTCCGCTCCCACAACACCATGAGCCACCTTGACATCATCACCATTGTCACAGTGGCATTCAACAAAGAGATCCACCTGCAGGAGGCACAGACTCATGCCACAGTTCAGGGGAAGGCAAATATCAGCAAGCAAATGACAGCCTAGGAGAAGTAGGCCACCAACGAACAAAAGTGCTCGAACAACAACTATGGTTCTCGCAAAAGCAAAGACACCCATGACAATGCTCAGCATGGTAAAGACATCCCTGATGGCATGTAGGCAGTCGGGGGAACTCCTGGTGGCACGGAGCATTCTTGGTGGCATGCAAGAAATCAAGGGCATCTCTGATGACACACAAGCAGCTGAGGATGATTGGGATGAGTACAGATGTCTCATCGTGGAAGAGCCTCCTCCACCAAATGACACCTAGTGGGTCCATGCAGCCAGGTTTCAATTCCCCGCTCCTACTCTCAGGGGCTTTTTTAAGGTTTTTTCAAAGTATGTTGTCAATTTTGGAATATTCAACAAAGGTCTCTTTTGGTTTTTGAGTTGTAATCCTTGCATGGGCAACACTTATCCTCAGTTTACTCGGAGTAGTTTCCCCTTGGTGGGCAGTCTTGTTTTAGTTTTAAATGCCCAAACATGATATAACTTTGTTCCCACACCGCAAAGGCCAGAGCCTCATTGTATTTTACGGTTTTTATTAATAGAATTAGTATTACGTAGAAAAAAAACATCAAATTCTCTCCCAATAAAATGTTAGTATTAAGTTTTTTTAAATCTTGGAATAATCATCCTCGTAATTTATTTTAACTTAAATGTTAAAAATTTATCAAAATTTCTTCGTCTTACGTGCCAATGGTATTTATCGCATAATTGGACATATCTATTTTAATAATTTCAGTGAAAGGCGTTAAACTTTCTTCAACTCAGATATCATTATTGAAGTGTCCATTTCAATAAATTTGCATTAGTAGTAGTGGCAATATTGAATATTTTTTAATATACATTTGCAGGCGATTAGAATATTTTTTATATTAAAAAAAATTGGAATATTTGTGATATTGAATTTTTTTAATTTCAACATTATGTTCTTATGTTATTTTGTTATATTTATTTTAATTTTCAGATTTAAATTACTAATATTTATTTTATTGAAATTTTCAATTTTAATACTAGGTATAGTATTGAATTTTCTTTTAATTTCGATATAAATTTTATAGATCCATCCATCGGAATTGTTAATTTTTTTTAATATAATCTTGAAAAACTATTTTATATGTAAAGTTTAATTCTTAATTTTCTTTAAAATCTTTCTTAAATTTATCTTTGCATAAAAGCTAAGCCTAAAATTAAATTTATTCAATTTAAATGATAAGAAATTTGAAAAATATTACTCGGCTTAGATAAGGCTAATATTAATCTTATTTAACTTGATGAACAGAAATTATCAGAATATTTTTCCACCAAGGTTATGGGGTTCTTGTTCCAACAACATTCCGCTGAAAAATATGCATTCACCTTAATGGTTTATACCAAAAGTAATTTTTTATTAAGAAAATTATAGAAAGGAGTTATGAAAATGCATTACAAAAAGTTTATTATGAGGTATTCTATTTTAATTTAACCAAAGCTTAAGACTAGCTATATCTTATTGTTATGAAGGCATTTCAATATTTCATATTAAAAATAATGTGTTATGGGTTGTAATCAAAAGAGCTTTAAATTATTAGGTGAGATTTTAATGCATGCTATATATGTATAATTTTTTTTATTTTGATGGTAAGATATATATGAGACATTTGTAAATAATTTTTATTTATACAAACTGGAGTTTACATGAATTTTAAATGTTAAAAGGAAATTAAATTTTTTGACATATAAATGAAATCAATTTTAATTTGGATATAGAAAATATAATATCACAAATCAGTAAGGAGTCTATAATATATAATTTTAAAATTGAAAGCAATATTTAGTATATTATTTTCTATTTTCATAGAAGTGGGTGTTTTTGGTAGTGTTTTATCATGATTATATATCTAATTTATAGGAAAAAGATTATTAACATGAAATAAAAAGGGTTTCCTATGTTTTCTTCCAATATTAGTGAAATCTATTACTTAAAACAAGTACTAGTTAAAATGATAAAATGGGAGGTGATAAATATCATAAGACTAAGCTAACTTGTTGGAGAATAGAGGAGGAGGGGATTATATGTAATATTGAAAATATTAAGGGTAGATAGCGTAACCTTTATTACTAGTTAGTGTTATCTCAAAAAATTTAGAAGAACTTAGTTGTTAAAGTTGACTATGTCAATTAGTTAGATCCAGATAATTCATCTCCAGCTATTCCAATAGAGTTATCCTTGGTTTTTATAGATGAAATCATATATAAGTATGTGTTTTATCAATCAATGAAGCACCTTCTTCTAGGTTAATCATTTATAGATCTTCTAGGTTAATCATTTTATAGATTGATCATATTATTGGTTGATTATCTTAATTTTTATTTTCTCTCTCTAATTTACCATCATATCAAAGTAGGTTTAATTATCTTTGAATATAGAAGAGAAAGATCATTTTAATTATGTGAAGAAATTTTCGTAGGCATTGTGCTTGTCATTGGAAAATTCATAGTGTTTGAGTGTAAAAAAGAAAGGAGTTTGTGCAAGTGATTATACATTGGGTATGGTTTGACTATGAGAGAGTAAGGAGTTTCCTAGTGTGAATAAATGAACAAAAACCAAGCTATAGTGGGCCCTATGTGGTGGAGCCAAATCTCCTAAATTAAAGCCACCTAAATCCCTATCAAGTTGAGTCAAATTTCAGTATATTTTAGAAAGGAGACACAACTAACCAATCCATAGATTCGTTGCATGCCAAAAGAAATTGGGTATTAAAATATACTCATAAATATTTTACCTCGTTGTCATACTATAGTGATTCTATTAAATTACAAATATTTATGTATAATGAAAAATGAAGACACAAAATGTTGCGTTAATAGTAAAAGGTGTGTTAAAATACATGTAAGCGTTAATGATACATGTATTAAGAGTAATGGAAAGTGAATTTGTTACAACAATAGATATTAAAAGATCAATTATATAAACCTTTTTTACTAAAATATTTGAATATAAAGAAAATGGGATGGTGGATTAGAAAAATGAATAAGGACATTGCTTTATTTTTAAACCTTAGAAAAGTTAAAAGAAAAAGGAAAATTTGGCCAGTAAAATTAAAATAGAGAAGCGTTCGTGTGAAATAAAGAAGGATGTGAACATAAAGTTATGAAAACTAAAACATAAGGGAATCTGAATTCAAAGGATGACCTAACAATCAATTCCAAGTAAGAGGATCAATGCAATCCTAAGTTGAGATTAACAAAGGGAGGAACAAATGGAATCCAGTAGTAGTTAAGGATAGTTGCAGGGCCCAATTCAGATAGGTATGAATTAGGATCTATCATTAATCAAAATGAAGAATTTGTTTCATTCTTAAGAATGTTGAAATGTCTCAGTAAGTGGGTTCATATAAATATATCGAGAAAATTTACAAGAAAAATGGCAAATGCACATAGACAAGTTGTTTCAAATATAAATAGAAATATTTAAGGTTGTTATGGCTCATCCAACAAGTGATAGAATAATCTAGTTTTGTTAAGCTTGCAACAATTGATCATTCCACGTATGTCGGGATACTCTTTAGATAACCTACCAAAGCACAAACAAAGCAAAAAATGCCAAATTGTAGAAACTCAGAAAGGGCACATAAATTGTCCGTATGAAGAACATTTACTTTGTAGGTCATTTAATGACACAAGTTTAGAACATTGAAAATCAACTATGAACACATGAGAAAGACATTTCATACTATAAGCTTGTTGAAAATTTATTCAAGAGCATTCCCAAACAAAATGTGATTTTAGTAGCCGTAGAGGAGACTAAAGATCTATCGTGATTAGTTGTAAAACAATTCTTAGGATATTTGTTGAAACCTAAGACAATAGCCAACATAAGTATTGAGTATTTTGAAAGTGCATTTCAATATTACGTTGTCATTAATAGCAAAGAGGCGGAGGAAATATAAGTTGAAGCGAACAAGGGAGGGTCTATCTCAAGAAGGAGACATGTGAGCATCGAAATAGAGAATATAATCACATAATTTCCCCTAGAACCAAATATTATGATGTAGCTATTACAATCGATTAAGGAGGACACACATGTAAAAAATACAATTATTATATATATATATATAATATTTATATATATATATTATATTTCAAATAAAAATAAAATTTTCATCATAGCAAGGAGTCTTAATTAGCCATTGTCAAATGCAAGAATTTTTCATGGTTATATGATTCCTCGCTATAACATTTTAGTTGTGGTCATATACTCTTTAATAGTCTTATTATTTTATAAAATAAATAGATTACTAGATGTCTCCCCAAGGTAAATGCTTATGACATGTATCATGAGAGTTGCCCTCATAGCTAATCACTAGAGAGATAGCTTTCCATCAATTGCTTCCTACAATGTCAAGGAGCCATTTGAAATAGTAAACACATACCTCTATGGTCCAATGTAATCACATTCAATCGGAGGTAATTTTACTTTCCTAATATTTATAAGCGAGTTTACCCTAATGAAATCGATATATTTTATCAAAACAAATCAAGAACCTTTAGAACATTCAACAATTGTAAGCCATGATAGAGAAACTGAGTGGGAAGTAGATTAACGTACATATATTGGATAGAGGTATTGATTATGATTCCAAAAAAATGGCATCTTTTTGTATCTGGTCAGGAATCAGAAGGTAAATTCCACAAAACAATGTAGTATCTAAAAGTAATAATATGACCATAATGAATATGACTAGAGGTATGCTTAAGGTTAAAAATATATCAAATCAATTTTGGATATAACTAATCTCTAACCAATGTCCAACCATGCGTGTGAAGCTTAGACTAGAATGAAATAGAGTGTGTCACATTTAAAAATTTATTGTTATGTAGTTTATGCACATGTTCCAATATAAATGATAAAAAAACTTGATGATAAAAGTGGAAAATATATATTTATTGGCTATAGCAAGTTATCTAAAGCACATACTCTATACAATCCTATTAGGAAGAAGTTGATAGTAAATAGGGATGTTAAACTTTAAAAATATCAATCATGGGATGATGAAATTAAATAAAAATTGGAAGCTGGATTCCTTTTTTATAAGAATGGCTATTGGATTTTACATGAAAATAATATCCAACACTAAGCCTCTAATGCCAAAGGCAGAAATATAATCTTTAGGCCAAGAAAGATGAATATTTCATAGCCATTCTTCTAGCAATAGTTGAGATCCCACCATAGCCTCTCAATGGAATGTAAAAACAAGAAGTTTGAGAGAATTTTATGCCCAACATGATGATATCGATTATAAATCACTTTTCTTTATTTTGATGTGATATAATGTCCTTTGAATAAGGAATAAGGAAAAATAGTGGGTTTGAGCTATGAATGAAGAAATTGATGCAATTCAGAATTACTACACATGTTATCTTGTAGATCTAGCGATAAGAAAAGAAAGTTCTAGAGTAAAATGAATTACATAACATAATTTAATGACAAAGGAATATTTAAAAGGAAATAATCCAAACTTGTTGCAAAAGGGTTTTCTCAACAACCTAGTCTTGATTATGGAGAAACCTTTTCTTTGATAGCAATGTTAGACATATATAGAAAAATTTTAAAAATTGTAATCAATAAAATTTGGTTTATTCATCAAATGAATGTTAAATCAACATTTTAAAATGGAATTTAGGAAGAGTAAGTATATATGAATTGGGCAACAGGATTTGAAGTCAAGGATCAAAACCACAAATTTTATAGGTTGAAAAAAGAATTATGGCATGAAGCAAGCTCCGCAATCTTTGTATAGTTATGTTGATTCTTATTTGTTCATGAATGGGTTGAATAGAAGTAATAATGAAACCACAACGTACCCCAAAATGGATTAGTAAATTTATATTGTATCTATTTTCGTTTAAGTTAATTATATGACACTTACAAAAAAGTTAATGTTCGATGATTTCAAAGTAACCATGAAGACAAACATTGGAAATATTTACGTTGATCCTATGTATTATTTTCCTGAAATTATTGGTTAAAGAATCTTAAAGTACATTGCAAGTATAATAGATTATCGAATTTGGTATTCCACTTCAAAAGATAGCATTCTTGTTGGGTACATAGATAGTACATGGAATCCAAGAAATTACCCATTATCACAATATGTTTAGTTGAAGCAAAGTATGTAGCAACTATATCAATAGCTTAGCTTGTTACACTTTGACTCATAAAACCTTTAATTAATCTTACAAATGAATTTAAGCCATTGCGTTGTATAAAAATAGTGTGTTTCATCATGAAAGTAAACACAATGACAGTGGTTATCATTTTATTCATGATTTTCCTTATAATGTGAACATCATTCTACATTTTTGAATTGATTGAATCTTATTGGTTGATTATATATTTTTTGGTTGCTAGTATTTTGTCAATTAAAATTATTATCACATATAAATTTAAGATGAAAGTAATGTGGGAAAAAATAAAGGAAAACATAAAGTTAAAATACCATAAATCGATCATTTACCCCAACTTAGAAATTCAAAATATCTCTTTTAGTCACATTTAATATTAAATAATAACAATTTTTCACCAATTTCATAATGAAATAAAATCGAAGACAATTCCTAAAACATAATTTATCATTTTTATAATGTTAAAAAAATAAAACATGAAAAGAAATTATTTTAAAATGTTAAACATCATATTTTATATATTTCATTTATTCATATATTACCATTTGATTTTCAATATTGGTAATATATTATCTTTTGAAATATTATTCCTTCAAGGCTTAAATTTAACTAAATTATTTCCATAATTTTAAATATAAATAAAATTATAAAATAAATAAATAAATTTCTTAATTTGTTATAAATAAGTAAAAGCCGTGATCATAAAAAAAAAATGGCTGGCATCTAAGAATTCTTTAATTATATTTAGTAAACAATAGATTAGTTAACCTTTTCTTCCTATTATTAATCCCTGCCTCCGACATAGCAGGGACTATAGCATTCGATACGGTGTTGACTCACTATTAATTCTCGCTTTGACCATCAATTTGTACGGGTTAATTACTCTTTAACTAAAGTTTATGCTGGCCACTTTCTCTGCAAGAAAATTTTAACCAAATTTTTCAATTTACCCTCTTATTGCCCGCATCACTTGGCCCGATGTTATTTTAGTGTGTGCAACTTAATTTATCCTAAGTTTTCTCAAAACAAAGTTATTCTGGTGCCTGTTCTCTATGCCTTGCATACTATGCCCTACATGCTGCAAGTGCAAGATGTTTGATGGCTATGCAGAGGCATCCACGTTTGTCCAGAAATCCTTCCTCTAGAGGAGAGGAGTAGGGGAGAGAGTGAGTTTCAGTTTGGAGCTAGTTTTAGGAGCATAGCAGAGAGTGTCAGGAGAAAAGCATCCACCAGTAGCATCTGAGCTAATATCTGAGCCAATAATAGCATCTAAGGCAGGGGCACCAGCATTACTAGCACCAAATCGAGAGTTTCAGGTGTCAAGGGGGGAGCTTTAGCTTCAGCTTTAGCCAAGGAAGAGAGGAGGAATTTCTTGATTGATTGGGATTCTTATTACTTGTAAGTATGTTTAGTGGTTTCATTTTACAATGACCTAATTTTACTGACTTTACTAGTCAGGATAATATTTGCATTTTAGATTGATTGATGAAGACCTCAGGTGGTGGAGTGTAAAATGGTAGGAAAATCATTGATGTTACGTCGTGCCCATGCCCTCATGTTAGTCCATTATAGGGACATTTGCCTTAGTCCAGTCCTGGAGCCTCCTACTATCCATTTTCTCCTCGTCATCTATTGTGGTTACATACACAGAGATACACAGAGATAGAGAGGGGATAGCTAGGGCAAAGACAAAAACTTGGAAATATGGATACCATGGGGGGAAAATAGCGTTTTGGGGTCCTCCCTCTACTTCCAATCCTCCTTCTAAGAGGTTCCAGCCCGAGGAGGAGGAGGAAGAATTGGACGAGGATGTGTTTTTGGAAGAAACCCTTTGAGAGATGAGGAGCTCTTGCAGGATAGCAGCAACCCATGAGTTGAAACAAGGTAACATCTTGCTGAGGATTGGAGGCAACCCTGACTGTAGCTGTGCAGGTATTGACCTAGATCCTAATTATCGTGCTCCATACCCACCTCCCTCTCGGACTTCAAATCCACTTCCCTCTGGTACTGGCTCTTGAAGAACAGGCTCTCGAGGCTGAATACCCCGTATTTTTGTTTTCTCGGGTCAATGCAAGATCCAAAAATACAAACCAATTGTCCATTTCTAGTTTTGACCAAAATATAGCATACCATAAAATCCTTCTTTGACTTATTCATTGTGATTACCTCTATATGTCCTAGCCATTGTAAGAATTTCTTGCCAAATTGGAAGGCACCCAGTTGCGAAATATGCTAATTTCTTCATTTTGTTCTAACTTAGGGATATGATTTTGGTCATTGAAAGGCATGGAAACGACCCCTGAGGGCCAAGGATCTGCCCCTTGATGGGACACTTTCGCTCATCCGATGAGCTCCAGCGCTCTGGGAGAGGTTTTCTTGAAAAGCATGAGTAACCTGGTTACGCCCTTGATAGTAAGAAATCCTTGCCCTTCGTTATGATGGCTGTTATAGATCAGCTCGAGTGGCTTGGCTAGTACTTTTCTTTCCATCATAGGCGAGCCGATTTACTTGTAGGGTGAGGGAGGGGTGGGGCTTGACCTGAACCTTGACCGACTTATTTTGCTGCTTTATTCATCTAGGACTACTGGAATGTCCAAGGGGTTCATCTCCACGCACAGAAATGTCATTTCTATGGTTTGTATTTTGCTGAGCGTGCAGTGAGGGATTTATGCACGTAGGGAAGAACACCCTCCATTTTTCTTTTTTCTCTGGGTTGGGTTTGTTTTCGATGGTACAGACAAAGAACAAAACGAAGTGAGAGGCCATATTAGGGGGGCAGGAGAAACTGCCTTGATACAATCCACGTGCCTCAACTGCCTTGAATCATTCCACATGCCTTGACTGCCTTGAATCATTTCTTCATGACAGTTTTAGAAAGACTCTAGAAGGAGATTCAATCATTTGGATGGATGCAATTGAGTTGGTTAGTAATTCGAATGCAAAATGGCATCAACCCATGGTACTCATCCACCCATATTATTCATCGATCCATGGAATTCACCCATGGTATTGTAAATGGCATCTGCCCATGGTATAGTAAAATCCACCGATGGTATTCATTCACCCATGGAATGGACCCATGGTATTGTAACTGAAAAATACTATAAGTAACAAGTCACATTTTGTAAAAGGATAGATTATCCACCACAATGTAGCACCTATTGTTATTATCAGTTTTAATAAAAAGTTTCTTTGTGGCTTTGTTTATTGGGCATTCTCCTTTTTTTTTTTCTTTTGGCATTTCAATTTTTCAGATCTTGGGGACCTTTCCCCCAAGATCCATTTCAATCTTTTAGATCTTGGGGGTCTCCCCCCAAGATCCGGATCAGTGGTATCAAAGTAGGTTATGATTCCATAGGAATGAGGGTTTCATGCATATTTCAGTTTCAAAATTTTGCAGTAATATTCAACATACTTCAAGCATGCATTGCGACCTCCATAGAGCATTTTCTTGGGCCAAGCAGGAAGAATTTTTCTTTTTTCATTTTTTTGCAGGAATTTTTTTTTGGGTGGTGACTTTGAAGATCAGATCTGAAATATTTGGTACAAAATTTACAAAAACGAATACCAGATCTGGATTCCTTGCGAAAAATCACCCAATTTCAAAAAGAAAATGGGTCGAGTCGGAGTTTGGATGTGGGAGATATCGCTGATTTAAATTGAGCTATTTTTTTAGAACTTTTGTGATGGCAGAACAGTTGTAATGCAAATCTGAGATTCTAGATTGTCCAGGTAAGGATTTCCATCACATGGGAAGATGAAAAATGTTCCTTCTGCTTCCAAAAATAGGTTATAATAAATATTCTAAGCTATATTGACTGAGTTATGCCCATTTTAATTCTTGAGCAGCATTCGGAGTGGGTTCCCATTGGAGATGTGCCCTCCCACCCCACTTTAGTAAGCACCTGCTTCACATTCATCAGTTTCAACATAACAGCATTCAGCTTGGGTTATTTGGAGACATGCCCTCTCACCCTAGGCTATGTAGGCACCTGCTACTTCATTAAAAACCAACATCACGGTTATGGTTCAACCGCAGAAAATCCTTGTCATTGAAGTCCATTTTCTAGGCCGCACGATGTTAGCATCACAGTTGGTCACCAACATTACAGGGTATCTCTATCCTCGGATCTTTGTTTTTCATGGTTATGGTTCATCCACAAACACACTTTATCAAAGTCCATTTGCTAGGCTGCACACTGTCAGAATCACAGTTGGTCATAAGCATTACAGGGTATCTCTATCCTCGGATCTTCGTTTATCATGATTTTGGGTTAACCACATATAACCCTTATCTTTAGTGGCTCTTCATATTCAACAAAGGCTTCGCAAGAGGGAACTTTATGCAATGGGGACCATTGCTTCTTAAGGAGGGAGGAATGATCTGAATGGAAAATGGCATCAACCCATGGTACTCATCCACCCATATTATTCATCGACCCGTGGAATTTACCCATGGTATTG
>APFE031587161.1:571707-583077 GCA_000404065.3 Pinus taeda | reverse complement strand
CAAACCGATACCGCCATGCTGCTTTATTCATCTGGGACTACTGGAATGTCCAAGGGGGTCATCTCCACGCACAGAAATCTCATTTCTATGGTCTGTATTTTGCTGAGATGCAGTGAGGGCTGTATGCACGTAGGGAAGAGCGCCCTCCATTTTTCTTTTTTCTCTGGGTTGGGTTTGTTTTCAACAGTACAGACGAAGAAAGAAACGAAGTGAGAGGCCACATTAGGGAGCCAGGAGAAACTTCCTTGATACCATGTGCCTCGACTGCCTTGAATCATTTCTTCAGGACAGTTTTAGAAAGACTCTAGAAGGAGATTCAATCATTTGGATGGATGCAAGTGAGTTGGTTAGCTAGGAGGTAGACACGTTGGACATGCAAAAGAGACAGAGGTAAAGACGTTGGGTATGGAAGAAGGACAGAGGCAGGAAGGTGATAAAATTGTGGGCCCACGGTATTTTACATGTTTGAAATATATTTTTGTATTATACATTTTTCTTTTCATGTGTGACAAGTGTTTGTTTAAATCTTTGTCTTTAGTTTGTTACGTTACAGTTTGTCTTTACTTTTATACATTACGGTTTCAGAGTAGTGAAATGCTACAGCATTTGAGGTCCAGATTAATTTGACGGCCTTTGAAGTTCATCCTTATTTGACAAGTATTTTTGGGCTTGCTGTTTAACATTCTTTAGGATTTCCCTGCATTATTTTTGCACCATTTTGGATCACTTTTCACTTCAATTGGTGATCTCTTGCAAACCTCAGTATTGTGGTATGTGTTATTCTGTCACAATATTCACGTATCAACGGGGAGGGTATTTAATATTTCTAGGAATGTTAGCAATTGGATAGATCCACTTCTAACTAGTTTATCAACTAAGCCATCCTTTATTTATCATTTAACAGAAATTGAGATCATCATAAACAAAATGAAAACTTTTATACCATTCAAGACTTTTGCAATTTGTTCAATAGAAAAACTTGCAGGTTCGAATAAGGGTTCAATTTTCACTTCCTCCTTAACCAATGTTTTCATGTTAGTATGATAAATATATTTTAAGTTTCTTATTTTCAGCACAATTTCCTAGGATATATTTTCAAATCTTGAAGTTGTGACAAATGGACACTCTAAGGAATGAAATTTTTCTTCATCTTCTTACCATATATTGCATATTTTGCAAGTTGTCTTCTCACGCAGGGTACTATTGCTTTAAATTTTGAGCTAGTGAGATCTGGGATCAAGCATATGTCTTGCATTTTCCTAGGTGCCCATGTTGTAGAATAGCTTAGCAGATATCCAGGGACTAGAACTGCTTAAGATCGTCTATTTATCCCAGTGGTACTGGTCAAGCAAAAATTCTTAAACATAATTACAACCATTTTACAAGTATCCATTAGATGCACCCCTATTAGTGCTTTATTGTACTATTTCAATTTTTTTCATATTATTCGTTAGAGATATTTTAAGTTTCTTATTTTCAACAGACTCTCCTGGATATATTTTCGATTCTAGAAGTTGTGATGGTTGAACACTCTAAGGAAGGATGTTTGTCTTCTTCTTCTTACTGTATATTGCATATTTTGCAAGCTGTCTTCTCATACAGGGTATTATTGCCTTTAGGCTTTTCTTGGAAGATTATTTGCTTGAGCTCTTGTCGAGGGGCATATGCAGAGATCTTACTAGTATTGGTGATCTTTGAATTTGTCTAGATTTCCTTTAAGAATGCAAATGCTTATTCTGTAAAGGCAAAAAGACTGACCTGAAAGGTGGCAATACTTGCATGTATGCATTAGTTTACTAAACAATTATAAAATGAGTATTTAGGAGTTTGGACCAATTTTGTGCTTAGTTTCGCACAATGCCAATTAAGTTTTTGTGAAATTGCAGTCACTGGTAATCTAAAGAATGCTTATATTGTGGTTTAAAGCAAACAACAGTGGCATTTTACTGGTATTTATTATTTATTATGATAATCTAAGGAATGGTTTTATTGTGGTTTAAAGCCAAGCTATTGTAGATAATTCCTAGTTTTTTATTTATATCTGAGTAACTTTATTCCTTTATGAAGCACTAATGGATAGACCACATTTTCTTTCCAAAGGCATAGGCAGTAACAATGGTGGTCCATCTGATGATGTTTTAAGTTCATTTTTGGTATTCACAATAGTATCACCCTATTTGGTGCTGACCTTACTATTATTAGTATCAGTACTGTGTCTGTAAATGCCCCACTGTCAACTAATGATGAGGTCTTGAACTACTTGAACACAGATGATCTTCCTCTAGCCCTCTCTGTAGCTTTCAATGCTTCTTCTGTGGTCAACTTTATCAGTCTCCAAGCACTGATACTTGTCTTAAGTTGTTTTGGGGATTTAGGCAAATTAGATTCCAAATCATGCCCGAGAGATAAGCATCTTGACTTTATGGAATCTTCCTGTTTCATCCATTCCAAAGAAATACTTGTATCAATAAATAGGAAACTGTGTAATTTCTGCAAGTGAATTCCACACAAATTAGAGAAGAATGATACCCTTGTAGAGGCATTTGAATCTTGTGAGAAAATTAGACTTTAGTGATGCACTGCCAAAACTTTTTCTGAGCTAGTTGGAGATGAGGGTTCGATCAGATCAGATTCATCCAAGAAATCTTATGTGTTGCATTCTTCTCTCATGGCTAGAATGTAGTCATATGTTCTAATTCCTTGCCAAATATATGTCAAGTTATTATATTTTAAAATGACCTTTGCAAAATTCAGTACCTGCTTTTCAGCTTAAAATTAAATGAAAATTACTTTAACATATAGTCTTTACACCCTATCTGTGCATTCCGTAATCTATGAATCTCATTATGTAATCTTTGCACACATACCTTCTTTATTAGGACTATGTGGAAGAAAAAAAATTTCCCAAGGGTTGCACAAGCATACACTGAAACTATAGTAAGGAAAGCCTACCCCCAGATAAGAGACTTAATTAGTATAAATTTTAATAGTTATTCTATTTCTTAATAAACCAATAAAAATGTTGTCATTCAAACTATTTTTAGCACAATTTCCTGGGATATATTTTCAAATATTGAAGTTGTGACTACTGGACACTCTAAGGAATGAAATTTGTCTTCATCTTCTTACCATATATTGCATAATTTGCAAGCTGTCTTCTCACGCAGGGTACTATTGCTTTTAATTTTGAGCTGGTGAGATTTGGGATCAAGCATATGTCCTGCAGTTTCCTAGGTGCCCATGTTGTAGAATAGCTTAGCAGATATCCAGGGACTAGAACTGCTTAAGGCCCTCTATTTATCCCAGTGGTATTGGTCAAGCAAAATTTTTTAAATAGAATTACAACCATTTTACAAGTATCCATTGGATGCACCCCTATCAGTGCTTTATTGTACTATTTCAATTTTTTTCATATTATTCTGCTAGAGATATTTTAAGTTTCTTATTTTCAGCAAAATCTCCTAGATATATTTTCGATTCTAGAAGTTTAGACAGCTAGACACTCTAAGGAATGATGCTTGTCTTCTTCTTCTTACTGTACATTGCATATTTTGCAAGATATCTTCTCATACAGGGTATTATTGCATTTAGTTTTTTTTTGGAAGATGCGTTGCTTTAGCCCTTGTTGAGGGGCATATGCAAAGATCTTACTTCTCTCTGAAATTGTCCAAATTTTCTCTAAGAATGCAAATGCTTATTCTGTAAAGGCCAAAAGACTGACCTAAAAGGCGGCAATCCTTGCCTGTAGGAGTTAGTTTACTAAGGCCTACCTACCATATGAGAAGAAAAAGTAAAATGCAACCACTTGTAGGCATATCCCTTATTTATCATTTAACGGAAATTTAGATCATCATAAACAAAATGAAAACATTTATACCATTCAAGACTTCTGCAATTTGTTCAATAGAAAAATTTGCAGGCTCGAATAAGGGTTCAATTTTCACTTCCTCCTTAACCAATGTTTTAATACTAATATGCTAAAGATATTTTCAGTTTCTTATTTTCAGCACAATTGCCTGGGGTATATTTTCAAGTCTTGAAGTTGTGACAACTGGACACTCTAAAGAATGAAATTTGTCTTCATCTTCTTACCATATATTGCATAATTTGCAAGCTGTCTTCTCACGCAAGGTACTATTGCTTTTAATTTTGAGCTGGTGAGATTTGGGATCAATCATATGTCCTACATTTTCCTAGGTGCCCATGTTGTAGAATGGATTAGCAAATATCAAGGGACCAGAACTGCTTAAGATCTTATATTTATCCCAGTGGTACTGGTCAAGAAAAAATTCTTAAACAGAATTACAACCATTTTACAAGTATCCATTGGATGCACCCCTTAGTGCTTTATTTTACTACTTCAAATTTTTTCATATTAATCTGTTATAGATATTTTAAGTTTCTTATTTTCAGCAGAATCTCCTAGATATATTTTCGATTCTAGAAGTTGTGATAGGTGGAAACTCTAAGGAATGATGTTTGTCTTCTTCTTCTTACTGTATATTGCATATTTTGCAAGCTGTCTTCTCATACAGGGTATTATTCCCTTTACTTTTGAGTTGGAAGATGCTTTTCTTGAGCTCTTGTCGAGGGGCATATGCAGAGATCTTACTCATACTGGTGATCTCTAAAATTGTCCAGATTTTCTCTAAGAATGCAAATGCTTATTCTGTAAAGGCCAAAAGACTGACCTGAAAGGCGGCAATCCTTGCCTGTAGATGTTAGTTTACTAAGGCCTACCTACCATACGAGAAGAATGAGTAATATGTTGAATCCCACGGTGAAACCAAAACCTAATGGAATTATCATAAACATAAACTAATCACTAGGTTTTGATGATAATTGTCACTCCATCACCATTTTTTCATTTTAGTGTGGTTTTGCATGTATTTATTAATCATGATATTTCATTTTTTAATGAGCATAAATAACAGTTTCAACTTTGATGCTGCAAATATTCTTGCCCCTTGAGATTATAATGTCTTTTGATCTATCCTTGAGCTCAAGGTAGCTGTCAGAATGAATGACCCCTAGCAATGAGGCTCAATTTTGTTTAGGCTCCGTTTGCATTTTCCATTTTCTAGGGTTCAAGTGACAAGTGGGGCCAGCTCAATCTACAAGTCAAGCAAGTTATAACATTTTTCACAAGTCTAGTTATAGCATTTTTCACAAGCCTAGATGTCCTTGCCAACTTGCTATCCATCAACAAAGGACTCGGTTCAACTTTTCCATCCCAGTCATTTTCATTATGTCTTCCCACTGCTTCCTTTATTAAGTTATATTGCTTTCCAGAGCAATTTTTTCATTTCTAAATATGACTTGTTGCTAGAAATTTGATATTTGTTTGGCAACATAATGCAAGAGTCTATTGTTTTAATATATATATTTTGTCATAAATAATTATCTTCAATTTTGCTAATCTGATCAATATTTTTTGCAGACCTGTAGATAACAAAAATAGTAAAAATTGCTAAAGTAATTAAGTTTTTGTGAAGACAAATGCACAAGGCAACTCTCGTAAGCAATTGGAAATGATGGAAGAAATAATAGATATTAACAGTTACGAATTCAGATTACAATGAATTGTGCCTGACAACATTGATTGTGTATTAAAAAGAAATGGTCTCTTTAGACTAGATGAATTTTTATATACTGTAGGAGATTGTCTATTTGACTCATTTGAAATGATTTTACATTTTCGTTATAGTTCAAATCAACTACGAAATGGATTAATAGAACATTTTATTTTTTGCTTAAACAATAATGATGTTGAAGCAATAGAGTCATATGAATATGAACTAGCACCTAACTTCCTATACGAGTTACATGGAATTAATGATATTTGTACATATCTTCATAAAATGCATTGTTCTGCATCTACAAATATAAAGGAGTCTGACTAAGGTTTATGGAGCGATACCTTTTGCATATGTTGGTTAGCTAAATGGCTAGATATATCAATTGGAGTTTGGTCATTGACAAGGCAAACAAGATATTTGCTTTTTAATCAACATGAATATACAATTCCATATTGCATTCTCTTTCATGATGCAAATCCTATTAGTGGTCATTATGAACCATTACTTTACCAAAAGTTTCCAATATGCATTTGTAACGAGTCTAATATCTACCTGACATCTATTTGCAAAGATATTGAAAGCCATTGGATGCATATTGCACATAATATGCTTTTAAATGAATTAATGATCACAAAGAAAATGAAATCTAATTGCGGTGACAATCTCTTTAATGCAATTTTCTATTTAGTAGCAACAAAATTCAATGCACAGTGTTTGCGACTTTACATTGTCCAATACTTTTGCAATGCACTTATGCATAAGAATCAAGATGCATTGCATTGTTTAGAACAATACCTAATAGTTGATGTGATACACTATGCAATGAATAACAACTAGCAACAATATCTGATAAATATGGAAATGCCATATGAGAAAGGGAAAGTAGAAGGTGGACCATTATGTTTGTAATGGATAGCTATCATATTCAAAGTCAATATCCAAGTATGGTCCTCTGTTGCTAATAACTTTGTCAGTTACAATTCTACTTATTCGAGATGCAATCGTATTGTTAACATCATGTCATTTAGAATAGATACATTACATATTCATTACCACGCAATGATACAAAAATATGTTCGCAATTCTCAATAAGTGTACATGGAAGCAAAAGAGGATTGTAATCAAGTACGTCATAAGAATATACTAGAAAAACAACAATGTATATCTCAAGTACATTTTAACAATAATATTCAATTTGAGATAGCATCTCATTTAGAACAAATGCGACCAACTAAGCGTCGTAGGCTCAGTTATCACAAAATGAAGCAATTCATACATACAAAAAGCAAATGTAGTGATGTACATAACAATGATAACATCTTTTGCCATAATCATGTACTAGAAAATCAACAATCTAGTTCTCACATAAGCAACTCTGGTAAGCAATTGGAAATGATGGAAGAAATAATAGACATTGACAGTTACAAATTCAAATTACAATGCATTGTGCCTGACAACATTGATTGTGTATTAAAAAGAAATGGTCTCTTTAGACTAGATGAATTTTCATATACTGTAGGAGATTGTCTATTTGACTCATTCGAAATGCTTCTACATTTTCGTTATAATTCAAATCAACTATGAAATGGGTTAATAGAACATTTTCTTTTTTGCTTAAATAATAATGATGTTGAAGAAATAGGGTCATATGAATGTGAACTAGCACCTGACTTCCTATATGAGTTACATGGAATTAATGATATTGGTACATATCTTCATAAAATGCATTGTTCTGCATCTAAAAATATAAAGGAGTCTGAACGAGATCTATGGGGGGATACCTTTTGCGTATGTTGGTTAGCTAAATGGATAGATATATCAATTGAAGTTTGGTCATTGACAAGGCAAACAAGATATTTTCTTTTTAACCAACATGAAAATACAATTCCATATTGCATTCTCTTTCATGATGCAAATCCCATTAGTGGTCATTATGAACCATTTCTTTACCAAAAGTTTCCAGTATGCATTTCTAAACAACCTAATATCTACTTGTCATCTTTTTGCAAAGATACTGAAAGCCATTGGATGCATATTTCACATAATATGCTTTTAAATGAATTGAGGATCGCAAAACAAATGACACCTAATTGCGATGACAGTCTCTTTATTGCAATTTTCTATTTAGTAGCAACAGATTTCGATGCAGAGTGTTTGCGAATTTACATTGTCCAATCTTTTTGCAATGCACTTATGCATAAGAATCAAGATGCATTGCAATGTTTAGAACAATACCTAATAGTTGATGTGATACACTATGCAATGAATAACAACTGGCAATAATATCTCATAAATATGGCAATGCCATATGAGAAAGGGCAAGTAGAAGGTGGACCATTCTGTTTGCAATGGATATCTATCATATTCAAAGTCAATATCCAATGGATATGTATCATATTTTGTTTGCAATGGATATCTATCATATTCAAAGTCAATTTTGCTCATTCAAGATGCAATCGTGTCATTAACATCATGTCATTCAGAACAGATACATTACATATTCATTACCACGAAATGATACAAAAATATGATCAGAATTCTCAACAAGTGTACATGGAAGCAAAAGAGAATTGTAATCAGTTGTCTCATAAGCATATACCAGAAAAACAACGATGTATATCTCAAGTACATTTTAACAATAATATTCAATTTTAGCTAGCATCTCATTTAGAACAAATGCGACCAACTAAGCGTCGTAGGCTCAATTATCACAAACTGAAGCAATTCATATGTACAAAAAGGAAATGCACTGATGTAAATAACAATGATAACATCTTTTGTCATAAGCATGTACTAGAAAATCAACAATCTAGTTCTCACATACACCTCAATAACAACCTTGAATTTGAAATTGCATCTTGCTTACAAAAATTACCCAAGTGTCATAATCTTACTTATCACAAAATGAAGCAATTCATACGTACAAGAAGAAAATGCAATGAAAAAAGCATCTTCTAATAAGAAGACAAAAATGACATTTCTTGGATTAAAACAAATATTGTGCAACATCGGAAACAATAAGAAAAATACAATAAGCAAACAAATCCATCCAAGCAAGAAAGATGCAAAATGCATTTATATGAAACAAGTCAAAGACACGCCTAGGAATACATGTGCATTTTGTACCAGATTGCATTTTGCAAAAAATATTAGATGCTCCACTACAGATTTGCAAGAAAAGCAAATGAATTTGACATTTAACAATAGGACCTTCAACAATGAAAACATATGTGTTGCTTGCAAAAAGGCACTCTAGAATGGAAATCTTCCACAATTTGCAACACCTGAACAAATAAGATGTAACATTCCATTACCAACTGTAAATACACTTTCAGATCTAGAAGAAAGACTTGTGTCACTCAGAATTGCATTTGCACAAATTAGACAATGGGGATATGGGCGATCACGGATTGGCTTAATAGGATCAATTATCAATGTACCAGTTGATATGGATGTTGTGAAAAAAGCATTGCCGCAATATCTAAGTGATATAATGACAATTGCAGTTGCATTGAAAAGACGATTGCAATACAAAAATGCATACCAAACAGGTAAAGTACATCCAAATATTGTCATGAAAGCATTGAACGAACTATGTTCTAGAAGTCTCTTAAAAGATGAGAACTTTTTATAAATGAGAATTGGACCCATGTTTTACAAGAGAATAATGAATACATCGTACAAAATGCAAACAGTGACAATGAAAGTGATACAAACAGTGATGCAAATAACGAAGCACCTACTGAAACATTAATGCATGGATTCATAGAGTCAAAACACATCTACGATTTCCAAGACAAGATTATTGAACTGGCACCTGGTGAAGGACAATGACCACTAAGGATTTTCAAGGACAAATATGCAGAAGAAATCAACTTTCCAATATTATTCTACGGTGATGCACATGACGATGACATCACAAATAGGTTTAGCTACCAAAAAATTGTACAATGGGAATTGTTACAAGGAAGTGGTGACTTCTCATATCACACAAAAAAAAAAAAATTCAAGAAAATGCAAATAATCATTGATAAAGTGTTTTCTTACATATGGGTACGAATAAGAAAAGGACAACTAAAAGGGAGAAAAATATTAGCAAAAGATGTCAAGTATCAAGCAAATTTGGAAAAGTTATTGAAATCTGACATTGGATACGTAGATTTCAGAAACATCTGCATATCTTTTGATCATTTGGAACAAATTAAGAAAAACATATTTGCAATGATACGACAATTGGGACCTCCAACTCTCTTTGTGACATTTAGAAGTGTAGAACATCGATGGAAACCATTAGTAGATACACTAGTCACGTTGTTTAGAAATAAAGCAAGTAAAAATGATAATAATACATTAGAATATGATGACCTTGACTACCTTATAAGAAAATATCCAGTCACATGTAGCCAGTACTATAGACATAGAATTATTGTTGTAAAGCGAATGATATGTCAAGATACTACATTCTTTGGAAAAATATCTAATTACTATTTCGTAATAGAATTTCAAAATAGAGGAACTGAACATGAACATGGACTATTATGGATAGAAAATTCTCCAATATATGGAAAACAAAGCAATTTAGAAATTGAGAAGTTTCTTGAAAATTACATAACTTGTGATACAGATCGTTTTGTGTCAGATGTTGCTAAATTGCATAAACATCACCATACAAGAAGTTGTAAGAAGTGAAAAAATTCAAAGTATAGATACAATTTTCCCATGCCACCAATGAAATCAACAATGATCATTGAACCAACTAGTGTACAGAATAAAAAACTTGCAGAGAAATCAATATCACTTTTGGCATTTTTGGAGAAAACAAACTACAATGATTCAATAACCCATGACAATTTCCTGCTAGAAATAGGACTAATAGAAAGTGAGTATATACAACTATTACAACATACAATAAAGCCACCAACAATTTTCCTAAAATTAAAACCTTCTCACATTTGGAATAACAGTTTTGCAAAGGCTATGCCTACTCTTTGGAATGAAAATATAGACGCACAATTTTTGCTAAATGCATATGTTGTAGCATCATATTGTAGTACATATATGACCAAAATTGAAAAATCTATGACAAATGCATTTAGAAGAATACACAAAGAGCATGGGAAAAATGAAATTGATGCTATGCAAATGATTCATAAACTCGGAAATACATTACTCAATCTCCAACAAATGTCAAGTCAACAAGCAGTGCATATAGCACTTTCATTGCCACTCAGTTGTAGTTCAAGGGAATGTATATTCTTTAACACATCTCTAGTTGATGAATGCACATTTATGCTTAAACTGCCTATTCCCTTGAAACAAGAACCTGATGATTCAGAGGATGTGATGTGCCATTCCATTATTGACTACTACATTGGACGCCCAAGTTCCATTAGCAAAATTTGCCTTGCAGAATTTGTATCAAATTACAGGAAAGATGGCACACACATATCTAAAAGGAAAAAACCAAATTTTATACGATTTGTCAAATATAGCAAATACAATGATATTGAAAACTTTTGTAGCGAGAAATTATTATTATATATGCCATTTGAAAATTGTGAAAATACATTGAAACAAGAATTGCCTACATGGCTCTTTGCATATACATTACATGAAAAAACAGTTCAAGCCAATGAAGCTAAATTTACATATAACATAAATCCAACATGGGGTGATTTAGAGATTGCAACAAATGAACAAATTAGTTCTTTGAATACTAACCAAATAAGTATGTGAAACGAAGAGAATAGTTCCCATTATGAGGAATATGATTTGCAATCGAACTTGCAAT
>APFE031587161.1:524220-571409 GCA_000404065.3 Pinus taeda | reverse complement strand
TATTTATTACAGGTGGAGCAGGCGTAGGCAAAGCACTCATAGCAAAAGCAATTTTCCAAATGCTTAAACGAATTTATGATTCACAGAACACAATTGATCCTATGAAACCAAAAGGTCTAATATTAGCATATACAGGAAAAATTGTATATAATGTAGGTGGAACAACAATCCATTCTGCATTTCTAATGCCTTTTAACAAGTCTCAACTGTTGCCACTCAGCAAAGATGTATTAGACAACTTATCAAAGCTATATCAAGAATTGCAGCTAGCTTTCATAGGTGAGGGCTCTATGATTGGTAGTCGGTTGTTATATTCTATTGACAGTAGATTCAAAAAAATAAAACATGTCCAAACCAAATACTTTGGAAACATTGACATCATATTTTGTGGTGATTTCTATCAAGCACAACCTATTCAAGACTCTCTTATTTTTGAACAACCAAGAATCAACAATCAAACAATAACACATGATTTTTGGAAGGATAATTTCAAGTGGTTCCAACTACATATGACTATGCGACAAACAAATGAGAGATTCATATCAGTTTAAATAGAATGTGAACAAATTGTCAAGCATCTGATGATATAACATATATGAATACAAGTTGCATGCGCCCTGTGCCAAATAATCCAACATTTCCCTATTTATTTTACAAAAACAAGGATGTTGCAATGGATAACAAGAAAATGTTAATGCTCATGCCTAGCAAAGAAATTTTAATTAATGCAATTTATGAAAATGAGGAGAATAACAGCAATTTTCCAACACATCAACATATGGCTATTTTGCCTTCACAACTTGCAATAAAGTTGAACATGTTAGTTGAAATGCATGCTTGCAATTATGATGCACTAGATGGGCTACTAAATGGTGCAGATGGAATAGTTAAATCATATACCCATATAGATAAGGTCGATGTTCTATGGATTAAGTTCCATGACCCTAATATTGGTCATCGACAATCTAGAAAACTGGCTCATTTGTATACTTCAGACATAGCACATAACTGGACACCAATACTGCGAATATCAAAAGCAATGCCTATCACACCAAAGATGGCTCATTTGAAAATACGGAAAAAAATTCCAATTCAACTTGCATGTGCATGCACAACACATAGATCACAAGGCTTAACCTTGGATAGATTTGCATTTGACCCTACTGGAGTACAAGTGCATGGCCTAGTATTCATACCGCTATCACATGTCAGAAACATAGAATCATTGTATTTGCTTAATGCTCTTAAAGGCAAATTGTGAAATGCAACGTTTGCACCACTACAAAATGGCAATTAGAATTTGACTATTTATCAATATAATCATTTTGATCCATCTTTATTCTTTCATTGAACACTCATAATCTTCATGCACATCTTAATGACATATGCAATGATTATGCTTACAAGAAACACATATGTCATTGTGTATGCAAAATGAGTACTTCAGAAATTTCAATTGCATCTCAAGTTGCATTAAGCATGGAGTAATGATACTAATAAAAAGAATATCATTATCCTTGAACATACCTATTTTGAAGAGAAACTTGTAGAGGCATTACTTGCAAAATAAAATTTCTCGGATTACAAATCGTAGTACTCAATATATATGCATCGCCACATGCAAATGTAAACAATATTTTGAATGTCATTGCAAAAGCTTTATGCCACTTAGATCTAAACAATATCATAATTATATTGGGGGACTTCAATATTGATATGGTGCATTGCAATAAAAAACAAAGCAGCTAGAAAGCTACATGGAAAACTACAATCTTCATTTCCTTATTGACAAAACTAATAGCATGCATAAATCATTCATTGACCATGTTTGGGAAAATCTAACTAATATAAAATATAAAATTTTCATATTAGATACATATTGGTCTAATCATGATACAATATCTCTTGTCCTTCAGCTATGATATACACATGAAACACTTTACAAAATTGCAAATTTCAATACTTTTGCAATACTTCATTGTTTTTACTGCTTCTATTTTACTAAAGCATATTAGAATATTCTCTTTGTAGTAAACCAAATAATAACACCATATATATTATGCATTCTATTGTACATTTACATATATGAACTCATATATTCGTCGATGCAAATTGTGCCAATGAAACCATTTTCAATTAAGCAACACAAGCATCATATTGTAAATTTACAGATATGACCTCATATATTTATGAATGTAGATTGTACCAGTAAAACCCTTTTCAATTGAACAAAAAGAACGAGAAAAAATAACAACAACATGGAACATGAACGAAGAGAGTATATTCTTCTTGCTTTTCCTTTTCTAGGGTTTTTATGTTCCTGTTCACATTTTACTTTTATATGCTCTTTTAAATTGAACTAAATATATGCTACTATTCTATAACATAGCATAAATCTTGAAAAAGGAAAAGAAACAATTGAAGAGATAGAGGGCATAACCCAAATAGAAAAGGTAAGCCAACCACTTGTTTTGAAAAGGTATATCTAAGACAACTATACAAATATGCTAATTTGTATTTAGAATATTAATGTTTACTATATATGCATTATGTTTTTACATATGTATATTTCTATGGTTTTTATGTTCTTGTTCACTTTTTACTTTTATATTCTCTTTTAAATTGAACTAAATATATGCTACTATTCTATAACATAGCATAAATCTTGAAAAAGGAAAAGAAACAATTGAAGAGATAGAGGGCATAACCCAAATAGAAAAGGCAAGCCAACTGCTTGTTTTGAAAAGGTATGTCTATGACAACCATACAAATATGCTAATTTGTATTTAGAATATTAATGTTTACTATATATGCATTTTGTTTTTACATATGTATATTTAAATGTATATAACTTAGAAAATGTTGGACGAGTGGAGAAAGCACTACTAGTAAGTCCCCCCACACAATGCAGCAACAATACATGTACAGGTTAGATATCATAATTTTTTTATTGATTGCTTATGCAAAATACATGTGATAATATCCACATCATATTGAAATGTGCAATTACTTTTTTTAGTCCAAGTAAAACAATCACAACAAAACTTGATTCAACAAATCTACAAAATGATACATCAAAAAGGTGTGCATATGAAATACAACATTGTAATCTATTCATACTTCTATAATTTATAGGAAAAGCATAGCATTGTAGAAATGTTTATAGCAATATCTAACTAAGAAATTTTATAGGCAAAAGCAGATACTCCCAATTAAAGTATCAGTTGAAGATTTCAACAGTCATAGAATTGGACAACTATTTTTTGGAGACATAATGGTTGTGTATAGTGCATTTCTTGATAAAGCAAACAAATCACGTCAAATATTATGAGCCGATTTGACAGATGATAAAGGATTGATGACTATAACATTAATTGTACCTGCACATTTAGTTGAGCGACATGAAATTTTTTTTTGCAAGGCAACATAATATCAATTACAAATTTCAGGATATTGCCTAAAACTATTTATGATTGGGTGACTGTGACAAAATAATTTCGCTCAATGAATCAAGTATTATAGAAACTGTACCTGAGGTTTGTAAAGAATATTGCTTCATTCCCAATACAACCATTAAGAAATTTGCAAACAAAAAATAAATGTACCCAATTGGTACAATCGTTGCAGCCATTACACTTGCCAAACGGGTTGGATTGCCTTACATACTCCATATCAAAGATGGAGATTCTGAAAATGACAATGCAACTGTATGTATTTGGATATTACTTATTCCTAATTCTCAATAGATAACATGCATCACTGCAATATATAATTATTGTAATTTGTCTCTTGCACTTGCAATTGTTCAACACATACGAACAATGTATTTGGATATTACTTATTCGTAATTTTCAATAGATAGCATGCATTACTTGATTATATAATTATTGTAATTTGTCTCGTGCAGCTACAATTGTTTGACACCTACGAACAATTTTTTATTTCAATGGAAGAACAACTACAAAAAGGAGAGTTCCCCTTGATCCTTTTCAAAAATATAACAAAAAGAGCAGACACAAAAGAAAAAATATTCACAGCAACAAAGTCAACGTTCATGACTGAACTTAACATAGATGCAGTAAACAATCTCAGAAAACTAACTACATCTACCTATGTTGCAAGTATAACAATAATGATCTTTTTACTAACTTTGTATTTCATATGTAATAATGTAGATTAACATTTGAATATTTTATAAACAGGTCATATGTATTATGATGGCAACAAATCCATATTCAACTCCTTTCGAACCCGTTTGTGCTATTTGTAACTCTCCAATCAATTCATCCATATTGATAACCAATGGAACAATCTACTGTTCACAATGCAATAATAATTTCCCTTTCATCTACAAGCATTGTTTAAATGCTGCAATAGAATTTATTACAAATAACATTGTGCATTGCATTATCAGACAACCTTTACTACATGACTTACTTCCTAATTTAAAACCAATGTCATATGAGGCATATTTGGCACAGAAAGCTACCACTGTATACATGTTACATGACTTCAAAATTCATAGCAAGTTCACACTCAATGAAGATAGTGAACTATTACATGTCGGCTAACAAATGGAAGGTACATCAACATATGCCTTAACATCTTTTCTTTCAAATATGTCCTCTGTTCAATTCACAATGTTATCATTTTAATATAACTAACTATTTGTTATACAGATCACAAAATCTAGGAACATGGCAACTATAGGAATCCAATATCTTGTTCAATGCGATTGACTACCTTCACGTACACAAGAAATGCAAAAGTGATATGAATATGTTTCTTCATATTATGGTGTTATTGTAATAGAACTATTTAACTTGCAGTTTCCACTCATTTACCAAGAAAATGTACTTATGGTATAATACTGTTGTACAATATTTTTTGATTATCATAATGTTCCATAATCCCTACTGATTATCTAAAAAGAATTGTTCTATTTTTGTCCTACTAGTCTATCTGAAATTCTCAAATTCATTACTCTAGTTTTGAGCATTCATTTCCTTTTTCTTAGTATGCAATAAGTACATATCCTATATGCTATAACATGTCTAGAAAATGTCCAACTAAGGAGCTCACAGGGGATAATCCATTTAGACCTGTGCAAGAACAACCAAGTTTTTTTCCAATATCAAAATGTGTTTTCTTCTTTCTCGTAAATGTCTTAGTCATTTATGGTTTTTTTCAGTATAAAAATAAAGATATTTTAAATTTTATTTTGGGAATATGTATAAGTTAATAAAAATATGTTTTAGGTTTTATTTTGAAAATAGATATAAGGCAATTAATTTTTGGAAGTCAAAATTTCTCGAATCAAAAAGTAGCTAAATATTGTATTGATATTCAAAGGAGTCGTTTGCTGCTACTAGTTCTAATTAAGTATCATAACTAGCTTATTCCTTGCCATTTATGAATACTATATTCTCTGCAATCGTTGAGCTTACAATCAATACAATGAATCAACTTGAGATCTTTCTTATCCCACCTTATAGCTCCATATTATAGATAATTGTTTCTTATGTCAACTTACACCTCCATAGCACAAAGAATTTTCATTCATGCTACGCATCTGGCGAGTGATTTTGACAATCATGCTTCATAGAACAGAGAATTGCCAGATATGTGTTTGCATCAACAATGTAACTGATTCAGATATTAAAATCTAGTTGGATGGGTGAACAATAAGTCCTTTCCCTCACCATTGCAATTAACTTAACCTCTTTTGTTTCCTTTGGCTGACTGTCATTTCCTTTCTTCTATGCAAGGCTTTGTGAAGACACAATTGGAGGATCCATTCGAGATGCAACAATGTACATTGAATGCTATTGGTTAGGACAAGTTTACCGATAGAGATGAAGAAAAATTCAAACGCTTCTAAAATCCATGTAACTCCCACCATCCATTTTCAAATGCTTTGGCTGTAGCTTCAGCATTTTTGACGTATCCGTTCATGACTCTCCTGCCCTTGATCATGAATTCCCCAATTGTAGTACCATCATGAAGAAAAATTTCCATTATGCTTGGATTCTTTATAAAGGAACCTCTGTACACATTTACACTCTATTCATATTGAGTAAGGACTGAGTTTCATATTTATGAATCTTTCCCTGTTTTACTCATCTTCTTCATAATGCAACTTAATGAATTAAAATGTCATTTTTTGTGTGCCTCTTGCACTCACTTCTCAGAGTGGTCTGAAGGGCACATTTCCAGTGGTAATAGCATTCCATTTATGTTTAGGCCAGCAAGTCTCAAAATTAGGATCTCCACTTGCCAAAATATTTTTATACTCCAGAACATCTTCATGATCATCATTCAAAGATACTCTATACTTGTCCAATTCATGAATCACAATCATTAATGTTAATTCCTTTTTCACCTGTGAAAGAATCCTTACTGTCGCTTTGTAACTTCCAAGAATTAGCAATCCACAAAGACAACCTTAGCTTCTAAATTCCTCAAAATAAAAGACATTGTATGTGCATCATGTCTAATATTTAGAGTGTTGAGCACTACCCTTGCCATTGGAACTCCGAAATGCATTTCATAGGTTACTGGGACATTTGGAGTTACTACAAAAACTTGTCACATTAATGAATAATATAACTTCAAGAACATAGTCTAACATCATTTAACAAAAGGATTGAGTTTCATCTTTATGAATCTTTCCCTATTTTACTCATCTTCTTTGTAATGGAACTTAATGAATTAAAGTGTCATTTCTTGTGTGTTTGAAGGGCACATTTCCAATGGTAATAGCATCCCATTTATGTTCAGGCTAACGTACCTTCCATAGATAGTCCTCGATTCAATTTACTAACCCTACACTTTTTTTTGTCTCTTCAAATTTCATTCATAATTAATTTATTGTACTTTTGCAATTATATCTGAGTACTCAAAACAAAGGATAAGGATAGGTCTATTAAGGGCTAAGTAAATTTTCTATATTTGAAATTTCATTGCCACTTCAAATCGATAAGAAGATTTTAAATTTCTCTTGTCACTTCAAATTTTAGTCATAATGAGGTTGTTGTACTTTTGCACTCATATGTATTAAGCTAAGTTATTTCAAACCAAAATTTTGTTGTACATTTTAAAAAGCTAAATACTACAAAATAAAGATGCATATATGTCCCAAGTATCAATAGTTGGTTTAATATCTAAATATATCAAGTATTAATAGCTAAAGCTAAATAATCCAAACCTAGGATAGATCTATTAAGTATTAATAATTTATTTAATTTGTTGTACTATGGCACTTCCATCTATTAAATTAAGTACTCTAAACTACTCTGGAGAGATATGTTAACATACCATGTAAACTTTATAGATACCAGCAAACTATGTGAACTTTAAAATGAATTTATGTTGTTTGAAGATGGAATTATGGCATAGTGCTATACAAAATCTAGTGATAACTAGCTGTGATGGGAGAGCTTTGCCAATCAATGGATAGCGTACGTTATTAATTTCTAGGTCCATGTATAACCCCTGAAGCACTACAGAGCTTTGTATTACATTTGGTATTATTTTAGCTATGTTTTTGTTTATTGTTAACTGTACAATTTGCTTAAATTTTTTGCATGTTATTAAACAGATGTGGCCCGATCTTATTGCCAAATCTAAATATGGAGTAATAAATGTTATTTTAGCAATCTTGAAATGTATGTATGACTTCGAATTAAACTCTGAATTGTTGATGATATCTTTATTGAAGGCAGTCAAGTTTAATTCATTATTTTGTAAGACCTAACAAATGGGGGGAACTTATCAAAAATATTTGTGGATTTTCTTGGCCTATAACCTTTGTCTTTATCTATTGTCACTACAGTACTTTACTTTAAAGTAATTAGTACTGCATGCACTGTAGTATTAGAATTTGTATATATTCTCATTACTTCCTCTCTTGCTCTTTATAGATTGTAAGTGTTGAACATTATGCATCTTGCAATATTGAAGTGGTAGGCTTTTTGTTTTATGGCAATCATTAAACACTAGTTTCGTCCAATAAATGTTGTTGATATTGAATTATATCATCTTCGATCTGAACTTGAAGTATTTCAGTTCCATTTCAAATCGAACAGTATATGTATTTATTTCTACACTTGTCAAAAATTTATCTCTCATTAAAGTGTTGCGATCTTGTAGGGGTTTCCCTAGTTGGTTGCAAGCCATACCTAGAATTAAATCAGAAAAGACTAGATGCAAGAAAACTGGAAGTACAGGACTTCTTGATTGCATCTCTCTTAGCACATAATCTCCCAGAGCATCATCAGGTAATAAGCATTTAAAATATTTTAACAATATTGAAATGTATCTACAACTTCAAATTGAACTCTGAATTGTTGATGAATTTATTGTGGCATACAATTTAGTTGCAGTATAATTTTAAAGGAAAAATTGACCTGGTGAGGTTTTTGAAGATAGTAGAAGAAGAAGGCCTTTATGCTCATCTTCGAATAGCACCCTATGCTTCTGCAGAGTGGAACTATGGGTATGCATCTTTATAATTTTTGTAAAAAATATTTGTGGAGTTTCACGCCCTGTAACCCTTGTCTTTATCTATTGTCACTACAGTAGTTTACTTTACAGTAATTAGTACTACATGCACTGTAATATTAGACTTTATATATATATATTCTCATTACTTCCTCTATTTCTCTTTATAGATTGTCAGTGGTGAGCATTATGCATCCTGCAACATTTTGGAAGTAAAAATTTCTTGAATCAAAAAGTAGTTGAATATTGTATTGATCTTCAAAGGAGTCATCAATTGCTGCTGGTTCTAAGTAAGTATTATAGATAGCTTATTCCTTGCCATTTCTGAATACTATATTCTCTGAAATCGTTGAGTGTACAATCAATAGAATGAATCAACTTGAGATCTTTCTTATCCCACGTTATAGCTCCATAACACAGATAATTGTTTCTTATGTCAATTTACAGCTCCATAGTACAAAGAATTTTCATTCATGTTATGCATCTGGCGAGTGATTTTTACAATCATGCTTCATAGAATGGAGAACTATCATATATGCATTTGCATCAACAATGTAACTGATTCAGATATTAAAATCTAGTTGGATTGGAGAACAATAATTCCTTTCCCTCACCATTGCAATTAAATTAAACTCTTTTGTTTTCTTCATTGACGAGGTCATATGGCTGACTGTCACTTCCTTTCTTCTGTGCAGGGCTTCGTGAAGACGCAGTTGGAGGATCCATTCGTGATGCAATAGTGTACATTGAATGCTATTGGTTAGGACAAGTTTACCAGCAGAGTGGAAGAAAAATTCAAGCACTGCTAAAATCCATGTAACTCCCACCCTCCATTTTCAAATTCTTTGGATGTAGCTTCAGCATTTTTGAAGTATCCGTTCATGACTATGTTTCCCTTGATCATGAATTCGCCAATTGTAGTACCGTCATGAAGAAACTTTCCATTGTGCTAGGATTCTTGATAAAGGCACCTCTGTACACATTTACACTCTGTGCATATTGAGTAAGGTCCGAGTTTCATATTTATGAATCTTTCCTTGTTTTACTCATCTTCTTCATAATGCAACTTAATGAAGTAAAATGTAATTTTTTGTGTCTCTCTTGCACTCACTTCTCAGAGTGGTCTGAAGGGCACATTTCCAGTGGTAATAGCATCCCATTTATGTTCAGACCAGTAAGTCTCAAAATTAGGATCTCCACTTGCCAAAAGCTTTTCATACTCCAGAACATCTTCATGATCATCATTCAAGGATACTTTATACTTGTCCAATTCATGAATCATAATCATTAATGGTAATTCCTTTTTCACCTGTGAAAGAATCCTTACTATCGCTTTTGTAACTTCCAAGAATTGGTAATCCACAAAGACCACCTTAGCTTTTGAATGCCTCAAAATAAAAGACATTGTATGTGCATCATGTCTAATATTTAGAGTGTTGAGCACCACCACTGCCACTGGAACTTTGATATACATTTCATAGGTTCCTGGGACATTTGGATTTACTACAGCAACCTGTCACATTAATGAATAATATAACTTCAAGAACGTAGTCTAACATCATTTAACAAAAGGAATGAGTTTCATCTTTATGAATCTTTCCTTGTTTTACTCATCTTCTTCATAATGCAACTTAATGAATTAAAATGTCATTTCTTGTGTGTCTATTGTACTCACTTTTCAAAGTGGTTTGAAGGGCACATTTCCAATGGTAATAGCATCCAATTTATGTTCAAACCATCGTACGTTCCACAGATAATCCTCGATTCAATTTACTAACCCTACACATTTTTTCCCCTTCAAATTTCATTCATAATTAATTTATTTTACTTTTGCAATTATATCTGAGTACTCAAAACAAAGGATACAGATAGGTCTATTAAGGGCTAAGTAAACTTTCAATATTTTAAATTTCATTGCCACTTCAAACCGAGAAGAGAAGATTTTAAATTTCTTTTGTCACTTCAAATTTTAGTCATAATGAGGTTGGTGTACTTTTGCACTCATATGTATTAAGCTAATTTATTTCAAACCAAAATTGTGTTGTGCATTTTAAAAAGCTAAATACTACAATCGAGATGCATAGATGTCCCAAGTATTAATAGCTGGTTTAATAGCTAAATATATCAAGTATTAATAGCTGGTTTAATAGCTAGCTAAATACATCAAGTATTAATATCTTCTTTAATAGCTAAAGCTAAATAATCCAAACCTAGGATAAATCTATTAAGTATTAATAATTTATTTAGTTTGTTGTACTATGGCACTTCCATCTATTAAATTAAGTACTCAAAACTACCTAGAAGAGATATGTTAGCATACCAGGTAAACTTTATAGATACCGGCAAGCTATGTGAACTTTAAAATGAATTTATGCTATTTGAAGATGGAATTATGACATAGTGCTATAAAAAATCTAGTGATAACTAGCTATGACGGGAGAGCTTTGCCAATCAATGGAGAACGTACGTTATTAATTTCTGGGTCCATACATTACCCCCAAAGCACCGCAAAGTTTTGTGTTGCATTTGGTATTATTTTAGCTATGTTTTTGTTAATTGTTAACTGTACAATTTGCTTATATTTTTTGCATGTTATTAAACAGATGTGGCCCGGTCTTATTTTCTAAAGACGGAGCAATAAATGTTATTCAGACATATGTCTCTTGGAATGGGCATGAGCTAAATCAACGTCAGGTAATAAGCATTTAAAATATTTTAACAATCTTGAAATGTATGTATGACTTCGAATTGAACTCTGAATTGTTAATGATATCTGTATTGAAGGCAGTCAGGTTTAATTCATTATTTTCTAAGACCTACAAAGTGAGGGAACTTATCAAAAATATTTCTGTAGTTTCATGGCCTATAACCTTTGTCCTTATCTATTGTCACTATAGTACTTTACTTTACAGTAATTAGTACTACATGCACTGTAGTATTAGACTTTATATATATTCTCATTACTTCCTCTCTTTCTCTTTATAGACTGTAAGTGCTAAACATTATGCATCTTGCAATGTTGAAGTGGTAGGATTTTTGTTTTATGGCAATCATTAAACATCGGTTTGGTCCAATAAATGTTGTTGATCTTAGATTATATCCTCTCCGATATGAACTTGAAGTATTTCAGTTCCATTTCAAATCAGACAGTATATGTATTTATTTTTGCACTTGTCATAAATTTATCTCTCATTGAAGTGTTGCGATCTTGCAGGGGTTTCCCTATTTGGTTGCACACCATACCAAGAATCAAATTGAAAAGACTAGATGCAAAAAAACTGGAAGTACAGGACTTCTCGATTGCATCTTTCTTAGCACATAAGCTCCCAGAGCAACATTAGGTAATAAGCATTTAAAATCTTTTAACAATCTTGAAATGTATGTATGACTTCAAATTGAACACTAAATTATTGATGAATTTATTGTGGCATACAATTTAATTGCAGTATAATTTTGAAGGAAAATTTGACTTGGTGAGGTTTTTGAACATAGTGCAAGAAGCAGGCCTTTATTCTCATCTTCAAATAGCACCCTATGCTTGTGGAAAGTGGAACTATGGGTATGTATCTTTATAATTTTTTTCAAAAATATTTGTGGAGTTTCACGGCCTATAACCCTTGTCTTTATCTATTGTCACTACAGTACTTTACTTTACAGTAATTAGTACTGCATGTATATATATATATATATATATATATTCTCATTACTTCATCTCTTTCTCTTTATAGATTATCAGTGGTGAACATTATGCATCTTGCAACATTGAAGTGGTAAGTTTTTTGTTTTATGGCGATCATTAAACACTGGTTTGGTCCAATAAATGTTGTTGATCTTGGATCTGAACTTGAAGTATTTCAGTTCCATTTCAAATCGATCTGTATATGTATTTATTTATGCACTTGTCAGAAACTTATCTCATATTGAAGTGTTGCGATCTTGCAGGGGTTTCCTACTTGCTTGTATAGGACTTTTCGATTGCATCTCTTTTAGCACATAAGCTCCAAAAATGCTCGTTCCACGAGGTTGAACAAGTCTATACAAACATACATTTCCCATTGTCTTTCAATCTTTTCAAATGGTTACCTCTTGCTTGCAGTAAAATATTCCCAAAATCTCAATTCCATACACACTTAAAACCAACTTGTAAACACCTTGAACTCTTCTATAAATTGGCAAAAGCAATGCCTAATTTCTCACCTACAAAACATAACTTCTTTCTGCACCTACATATTGACATACACCTCTTTGCTTGACATAACATGGAATCCATTAGCATAAGCGAACTTACTCAACTGGCATCATTGTTTCTTTTAGCACTTGTTCTCATGACTCTTCTAATTATGGACATCCTAAAAGTAGAAGCACAAAGGAAAAAGAAAGCTAGAAACAACCACTAAAAATAACATCTCGAACGATGAGCATAGGAATCTATGACAAGTACTCAATTATTATACTATCCATCTACTGCTTCTATCTCTATAGCATCCACGCCTGGTAATAGAAATACTCAGAAATTTTTTGCATAGTCAACAAATTTTACCTTAACACAGGTAAATTTATCATGCATTGCACATGGGGGCTAGAACTACCAGAAAATCATGTAGAATTAGCTACAGAATCTATAGGCTAGAGATGCTATTACTGTTGGATTTGGTGTAGTTTATGCCAATGAAACTGTTCATCATATGATATTGTCCACTAACTGATTCAGATATTAAAATCTAGTTATATGGGCGAACAATAATTCCTTGCCCTCACCAATTCAATTAACTTAAACTCTTTTGTTTTCTTCATGGACGAGGTCATATGGCTAACTGTCATATCCTTTCTTTTGTGCAAGGCTTTGTGAATCACTACATGCACTGTAATATTAAACTTTATATATATTCTCATTACTTCCTCTCTTTCTCTTTATACATTGTAAGTGTTGAACATTATGCATCTTGCAACATTGAAGTGGTAGGCTTTTTGTTTTATGGCAATCATTAAACACTGGTTTGGTCCAATAAATGTTGTTGAACATCTCTTTCTCTTTATACATTATAAGTGATGAACATTATGCATCTTGAAACATTGAAGTGGTAGGCTTTTTGTTCTATGGCAATCATTAAACACCGGTTTGGTCCAATAAATGTTGTTGATCTTGGATTATATCCTCTCCAATCTGAACTTGAACTATATCAGTTCCATTTCAAATCGGACAATATATGTATTTATTTTTGCACTTGTCAGAAATTTATCTCTCATTGAAGTGTTGCGATCTTGCAGGGGTTTCCCTGTTTGGTTGCATGCCATAACAGGAATCAAATTGAAAAGACTAGATGCAAAAAAACTAGAAGTATAGGACTTCTTGATTGCATCTCTCTTAGCACATAAGCTCCCAGAACAACGTCAGGTAATAAGCATTTAAAATATTTTAACAATCCTGAAATGTATGTATGACTTCAAATTGAACTCTGAATTGTTGATGAATTTATTGTGGCATACAATTTAATTGCAGTATAATTTTGAAGGAAAATTTGACCTGGTGAGGCTTTTGAAGACAATACAAGAAGCATGCCCTTATCCTCGTCTTTGAATAGGACCTTATGCTTGTGTAAAGTGGAACTATGGGTATGTATCTTTATAATTTTTGTCAAAAATATTTGTGGAGTTTCACGGCCTATAACCCTTGTCTTTATCTATTGTCACTACAGTACTTTACTTTACAGTAATTAGTACTGCATGCGCTGTAGTATTAGACTTTATATATATTCTCATTACTTCCTCTCTTTCTCTTTATAGATTGTCATATGGTTGACTGTCATATCCTTTCTTCTGTGCAAGGCTTTGTGAAGACGCAGTTGGAGGATCCATTCATGATGCAACAATGTACATTGAGTGCTATTGGTCAGCACAAGGTTAGAGGTAGAGATGAAGACAAATTCAAAGGACGCTAAAATCCATGTAACTCCCACCATCCATTTTCAAATGCTTTGGCTGTAGCTTCAACATTTTTGAAGTATCTGTTCATGACTATGTTGCCCTTGATCGTGAATTCACCAATTGTAGTACCGTCATGAAGAACACTTTCTATTGTGCTGGGATTCTTGATAAAGGCACCTCTATACACATTTACACTATGTTCATATTGAATAAGGATTGAGTTTCATATTTATAAATCTCTCCCTGTTTTACTCATCTTCTTCATAATGCAACTTAATGAATTAAAATGTCATTTTTTGTGTGTCTGTTTAAAGGGCACATTTCTAGTGGTAATAGCATCCCATTTTTTCAAATGCTTTGGCCGTAGCTTCAACATTTTTGAAGTATTCGTTCATGACAATGCTACCCTTGATCATGATTTCACCAATTGTAGTACCTTCATTAAGAACACTTTCCATTATACTGGGATTCTTAATAAAGGCACATTTGTACACATTTACACTCTGTTCATATTGAGTAAGGACTGAGTTTCATATTTATGAATCTTTCCCTGTTTTACTCATCTTCTTCATAATGCAACTTAATGAATTAAAATGTCTTTTTTTGTCTGTCCATTGCACTCACTTCTCAGAGTGGTCTAAAGGGCACATTTCCAGTGGTAATAGCATCCCATTTATGATCAGGCCATCAAGTCTCAAGATTAGGATCTCCACTTGCCAAAAGCTTTTCATACTCTAGAACATCTCCATGATCATCATTCAAAGATACTCTATACTTGTCCAATTCATGAATCACAATCATTAATGGTAATTCCTTTTTCACCTGTGAAAGAATTCTTATTGTTTCTTTTGTAACTTCTAAGAATTGGTAATCCACAAAGACGACCTTAGCTTCTGAATGCCTCAAAATAAAAGACATTGAATGTGCATCATGTCTAATATTTAGAGTGCTGAGCACTGCCCCTGCCATTGGAACTCTAAAATGCATTTCGTAGGTTCCTAGGAAATTTGGAGTTACTACAATAATCTCTCACATGAATGAATAATATAACTTCAAGAACATAGTCTAACATCATTTAACAAAAGGACTGAGTTTTAATTGGTGAGACTGAGGAGCTCTATAGAACATGTGCGAGCTCTTGTCGAGGGGCATATGCAGAGATCTTACTCGTACAAATTGTTTACTACTACAAAACCAACAAGTTTAGAGCTATTACACTAAACCACTAAACCTGAATCAACGTCACTTCTGTGTCTTACACTCTAAAATTGTCCACAAAAAAAATTGCTAACTTCAACAGAAATGAGAAGTTGGAGCCTGTCGCACTCAACTGCCAAAACCTGATAATCGATATCCTTTATTGTTTTTCCAAGCACTTAATTGGGTAGATGAAACACTTGCAATCTAACACCAGGATTTTATTTGTGATTTGCCTCTGATGTCAGATACGTCACTTAATTTCCGATTTGCTTTTGCTGTCACATACATCATTTTATTTGCGATTTGCCTCCGATGTTAGATAGATCACTTAATTTCATCGATTGCTGACATTCCAAAATTTTGTCAATTTGCATATCAAATTATGCACATCATCGTCAATTTGACAGCTCTACTAGTTAGTAAATGTCTCTGGAGCTTTTCAGCTTTTCAAGAAAGCTTTTGCAACTGTACAACTATGGTATGTCTTCTGATCTGCCACTGCTTCATCCATGATCTCATCTAGGTGTAATTTGCTGCAAAGTGTAAGCGTTTTCTTATCTCCTTTCCTTACGCACAAAGCCTAGGCATTGGTTGTTCAACAGACGCTTCACGAATATTGCAAAAACCCTGGCAGGGACTACCGCTACAACAACGGCTCCCTTGTTTATATTTTGTTAGCCATGATACTCCAAAATGTGAGGACACATGAAAAGATGAATAAGATATATCGTAAAAAAAAAATTGAATAAAAGGTTGTGACAACACTCTCATGTTTATGGTTGATAATGATTAACTATATATAAAGATAGAAGATTTTGTTAGAAATTTTGAAATTAAAGGCTAATTTGTTGTACCTTGAATAATGTTTTTCATTGATGGCTTTATCGTCCTTTAAATATGGGTTCCTACCAGTGAGCCACACGTTAAATTTCATATCTGGGACTTTGTTTTTATTGATATCCTAAAAATGACATGCCAATCTGATCTACCATGAACAACATCTCCTATTTTAATTCCATTTTAGATTTTTTAATAATGCATGTAGGAATTCTAGAAATCTTACTAATAATTATTGGAGATGACGAGTGTACAAATTGACCACTTTAACGTCCTCTCGTCTCGCTTGTTACCATTGACCTCCATGTTAATGTCAGAATATCGATATTTTATATTAATGTTGACCCCCATATTTCCTCAAATCCATTAATTATTCTGTCAACTTTGTTTGATGTAATGTAGGTTAAATGTCTTTCCCTTCCTATGTTTGTAGGCTTTTGCCGATAACTTATGCCTTTCAACTTTTAAAGCGATACTTCAGTTAAAAGGCACAATTTCTAGAGAGCTCATATTTGCTCCTGTCTACAAGTCAATCATATTGGAGAGCATCCTATTTTCTCCTAGCCATAGGTTGAATGACAGATCGGACTAAGCACAGGACGTTGTTGCGTTGAAAGGCCACTGTAATTTTATTTCTGCTCTATTATGGTACACCCCATATGAACTATAGGGGTATTTTTTTGAATATTTTCTAATATTTATGATGAAATGATAGTAAAACGAGGTTGTCAAAAAGAAAAAACAAAAATTAAACAATGTGCTTTAAATCATAGTTACCGAATTCGCCTGAATCAAACTAAAAACATGGAAATTCGCCAGTTCGATACAAATACCATATTATTCAATGAAAGCTGATTTGGTTTTCAAGGATAAGTGGTTGGATAAGTGCTTAAATGAAAATTGAGATGCCTCAAAATCTGCGGTTGGTGGTTTACGGTGACAGAACACATTGTTAATGGAGGAACAAATAGTGGAAGGATGACATCTCAATTTTCATTTAATTATAACAGAAAGTTTATAATTTTCCAATTTTATTATTATTTTTATGAGTTAAAAAGCCCATAAAATAAATATCCAAATCTGTACGCAAGGACCTAGCGCGCGCGCGCTCTACAACTGCTGCAGCCGCCATCATCGGTTGCGCCCTGGTTCTCTCTCATAGACCACTCGGTCCTCTTCCAGATGGCCCCTCCAGAGGCTCCACCGAAGGAGGCAACTTAGCAAGAAGCATTTTCAGCTCTCATAAACTCCTTGTCGCCCCAACGAGATTTCCCTGCTATCTCTAAATTCGTTAAAAAAATCTTGGGATTGCAAGAAGTCTCCCTTCCTCCTAGCTTGCCCAGAATGGCTACTCTTGCTTTGGCAGAAAAGGGACTGATAGGGAAATTCACAGGCCTTTGGCCCTCACCAAAAACTGTTTAGAGGTGGGTGGAAAGAACCTGGGTAGACAAAATTCAAGGGAAAATTGCTATTAGGTTCTGCGGGAAGGGATACTTCACCTTCCACTTCGAGAAAAATAATGACAAGGACCTGATATTTTGCAATGAGACTTATTTCATGGACTCCAGAGGTCTGTATTTAAACAAATGGATGCGGGACTTCGATCCGGAGCTTGATATCCCTAATGCAGTTCATGTTCGGGTTCGCCTCCCCCATCTCCCATTACACTACCGGGGAGATGAATCAGTGCGTGACATTGGAAATGCAGTCGAAAAATATATTGATAGTTGTGAGCCAAGAGACAACATGTACGAATGTGCGCATATCTGTGTCAAGGTTGATCTAAGCAAAGGACTTCCAGAAGCCATCAAGCTCAAAGTTGATGAATGGTTGCACATACAACAGCTCGATTACGAACAGATCCCCTTCAAGTGTAAGGTATGTCACAAGTATGGTCATTTTGCTAACCACTATACTAAGCTCATTAATGTTGATAACAATCCACAAGAACAACAATGGGAAGTGGTAAAAAGGAAAAAATCAGCACCTACTCCCAGTTTTCCCAATGAACCTGGACCTTCCTCTCACAACCCTTCCACCCAGTCCCCATCTCCTCCTCCTTCCCCTCCTCATCGACCTCAATCCCCTGGATTGGAAAATTCCCTTCAATCTCCTCCATCCTCCAATCCTTTCCATGTTCTCTCCCTCCCTAAAGATGATCCTACTCCTCCGAATCTTCTTGGACAACCCTCTTCCCCCAATTCTATGACCACCCTCCCCCCCCGTTTTATCAGACCCCCTCCCTCTTAGAATTACTCGTAGCAACTCCAAGGACCAGGGATCCTCTTTTGATGGTCAAAAGAAGTTGGGCAGAAATACCTCTAAATATCTTAGGGATGAGAACACGTAGAAAGATATAGCTCTAGGACTGCAGAATCCAATAGAATCTTACATTCAGGGCACAAAAGATCAAGAACTAGCAAGCAGAGACAAGGGAGGTAGAGCACCTCCTCGAATCATAGGTCTGGAATGATCAAAATCCTTTCATGGAACAGCAGGGGACTCGGGCACCCCTCCAAAACCAATGCTCTAAAAGATCTTATAGTGCAGGAGAAACCATCCATCATCTTATTACAAGAAACAAAGCAAAGAGAACCAGAAATCAACAAGATTATTGAAAGGCATAAATGTTATAAAGGAAGCATATGCAAAGCTAGAGGGGCTTCTGGTGGAATCACTACCATCTAAAATCAGAATGAATGGAATAGCGAAGCTAATCTAATAGAACAGCATTGGATAAAAACAGTAATGAGAAATAACGTTAGCAAACAACAGATTGTCATATTTGATGTTTGTGTCCCTAATCACTACAGGGATAAAGAAATTTGTTGGGACTCTCTTAGTAAAAACATAATGTAAGAAGATAACAACAACATCATATTAGGAGGCGATTTCAACTTAATCTTGCATGCCAATGAAAAGCGTGGGGGAAGCTTTATGCCAGATCCTTTCAGAAACCAAATGGAAAACATAATGCAAACCGGTGACTTGATAAATATCACTCCAAAAAATCGCAAGTATACATGGATTAATCGTAGGCTGGGAAGCAACAATATAATGGAGAGGTTGGACAGGTTCTTGGTCAACATCTCCCTCCTATCAACTTTTTCAGTTGTCAATTCCTCCATTTTTCCCTTTGCTGCTTCAGATCACTACCCAATCACTCTAGCACTGGATATACACTGCCCCCTCGGTCTGCTTCCATTCAAATATAATCATATATGGATTGATTATCAAGTAGCCTGAAACATCATCCAGCACACCTGGGGACAACATATTGAAGGATCCCCGGGTTTCATATGGTAGAACAAATTAATAAATGTGCAAAAAGCGCTCAGAAATTGGGCCAAATCGCACTACAATGAACTTGAAAAGGAAAAATGTGAGCTTAAATCCAAAATCGCAAACCTTCAATGCACAATAGAACAAAAGGAGTATTGCCAAAATGAAAAGGTTCAAGAAGAAGATCTTTACAATCAGCTGAGCAGAATCAAAAGAGAGGAGGAAGAAAAGTGGCGCATTAAATCAAGGAAAATGTGGCTGGAAAGTGGGGACAAGAACACCTCCTTTTTTCACAAACAAGCCACTGCAAGACAAATCAGAAATACCATAATAGCCATTGTAGATAGTGCAGAGACTCAACATACTGAACAAGCAGATATCAAAGGAGCTTCCACAGACCATTTTAAGGAACTCTTAACTGAAATAGAGGAGGAAGAACTTTATGATGACCTGCTACAGCATTTGCCAACCAAAGTCATAGCTGATTTGAACAAAAGTCTGATAGAAGAAATAAAAGAGGAAGAAATAGTCGAAGCAATCTGGAGTCTCCAACCCAACAGGGCACTTGGACCGGATGGATTCCCAATTTGTTTTTACAGAGAATATTGGGAGCTGATAAAGAAGGATCTCATCAAATACTTCAAGTGGATCCAGAGAAAAGGAAAAATAGGAGGTTATACAAATTCTACTCATATGGCCCTCATTCCTAAGGAGAACCGCCCTTCCAATTTCTCTCGCTTCAGGCCTATATCATTATGCAATTCTTCATACAAAATCTTCACTAAAATCATAGCCTCTCGGCTCAAACCTCTCCTTTCGATGCTAATCTCTGAAAACCAAGGAGGCTTTATGGATAATAGACAAATTTCAGACTCTATTCTTTTGGTTCAAGAAACCATACATTCAAGCCATGCAAGGAATGAAAAAGCATTTATTTTGAAACTAGACTTGGCTAATGCCTTTGATAGGGTAAGGCATTCCTTCTTATTTGCAGTTCTTCAGAGGATGGGCTTCTCTCCTCTCTTTATTAATATCATAAGAGCCTGTATCTCTGGCCCATGGATCGCTCCCCTCATCAACAGCAGACCTGGACCTTCCTTTCAATCCTCAAGAGGATTAAGACAAGGCTGCCCCTTATGCCCATATCTCTTCATCCTCATGGCAGAATCATTCAGTTGTGCCCTTGACCAAAAGAGGCAGTCAGGCCTCATTACTGGAATTAAGTTTGAAGATGGCATTAAAAGCATAAATCACTCTCAATTTGTTGATGACACCCTATTGCTAGGGGGGGCGACCACCATTATAGCATGAAGATTCAAATCCCTGCTATAAAAATTCATGAGATATTTAAGAGGTCAAATTAATCACCTCAAAAGCTGCATTTATGGATGGAATGCTTCACCTCAAACAATCCACAACATTGCCAACATTTTTGGTGTCCCCTGTAAGTTAAATTTCGACCGCTTCAGTTACTTGGGAATGTTGGTAAGCATAGGGAATGCAAAGACAGGTGTTTGGGATTTAACATTAGACAAAATGAAAAGGAAAGCTCAGAAGTGGGGAACTCTGTGGCTCAATCCAGCTGGGCGACAGGTGCTTCTAAAATCAGGCCTTTCCTCCTTCCCCTCTATCAATTCTCGCTGGCTCAAGCTCTAGCTTCATTCCATCGTAAAATGGGCAGTGTTCTCAAATTTTTTCTCTGGCAAGGGGGCAAGAATGAAAAGAAACAATTCAACCTAGTAAAATGGAAACATGTCATTCAAAGCCCAGAGAATGGAGGTCTTGGCATAAGATCCCCATCTCTCATGAATTTAGTTTTTGGTGGAAAGATGATTTGGAGACTTCTCGACAATCAAACAGCCCGGTGGAAAAAAGTCCTGGAGGCAAAATACCTCAACCAGCCAAGGCAGGATCTTCTCACTTCTGAGATCCCCAGCAGAAATCGTACAAAGATATGGAAGCTTTGCAAAAAAGCCATTACATTCATGACGCAAAATGTCTCTAAAGTGCCAAAAGGAGGTGAAACTATGAACATCGGTTTGGATAAAATCATGGGGAACCCGCCCATAAACAGTCTCCCAGGTATGGATCCTATAATTTTTTATTTACAAAGCAAAGGTATATTTAATTAGGGCCAAATATCTCAATGGAATGTATCAACCAATGTTTGGATGCAATGGAAATTTCCACCCATCCCCCATCATCTTAAAGGCAACTTTGATTCTTTTTGCAACCACCTGCACAGTATTGCACCCACCATCAAAGCCGATAAGGATAAGCTCAGATGGGATCCTACAGGAACCAATTATTCAATCAAAGCAAGCTACAATTACTTAAGTAGCAAGGAATACCCAACGACATTTTGGACAAACTGGAAGATTTTAAAGAGAGCAGAAGAAATTCCAAAAGTCAAATTTTTCATGTGGACTCTCCTGCATGGGAAACTACTAACTGCAGAGAATCTAAGAAAAGAGGCATCGTTGGTCCCTCTAGATGTCCCAACTGTAAAGTTGCATAGGAATCCATACAACACTTGTTTATCTCCTGTCTCTTTGCAGTCTCATACTGGAATAGCATCATTCCTTCTGCACCTTCCATCTGGAATACTCAGCATTCCATTGAGAAAGCTCGAAATAACTGGAGAAGGAACTATCCTTGGCAATCCGTGAAGCAAAATCCTGTTAAAAGAGTTTGGAATGCCATCCCTTTTGCTCTTCTGTGGCAAATTTGGATTGCTCGAAAAAACATGATATTACGAGATAAAATAACTTCAACCAGGCATATTCTCATCAAAGCAACAAGTCTGGCTACTGAAACCATAGCCTCCAAGATAACAAAAAAAATCGATCCCACTAGTCTATGGACAAAGGAAAGAAATTTCATTCGGAACCTTATTGACAAGACCAGTAATGCTTTAATGGTAAAAATCAACCATTTCAGAGGCAAATCCAGCAATCTCAGTTGGAAAATACACCTGACAAAGGAAGAATTCATCAAATGGCTCCAATCAAAGAATTCTCCCTCTTTATTTTTCGATGGAGCATCTAAATCTAACCTGGGAGCAGCGAGAGCAGGGGGCATCATTTTCAATCCTTCAGGTGACCCTGTTTCCTCTTATGAATGGGGATTGGGAATTTTATCCAACAACAAAGCTGAAGCTCTGGGCCTCTACCAAGGCATCCTACAACTACAGGCCCAAGGGATTAAAAAAGCCCTCATATTTGGTGATTCCGCCATTATAATAAGCCTAATGAACAGTAATCGACAAGCATCAAATCATCAATCGATGTAAAAGTCTGTTATCTCATGATATGGAGTATCAATTTTTTCACGTCCTCCATTCCAACAACCAAGATGTAGACAAAAGGGCTAGTCAAGCCTACTCACGGGAAAGAGGAAGTATTCTATGCAACCATACGAACCTGCATCAATTCATACCCTGAAATTCATGATTGCTTCAAAACAATCCCCTCCAATGAACTGCGCCTCTGTTAATAAGGACTCTGAACAAATCCAAAAGAATTCTTAAATATACTGCTGCAAATCCTTGATATCCCAGTCGTATCACATCACTGGAGATTTTGATATAGCAAGATCCATGATCACCCATGCCTCCTCCACATGATCTGGTCCTCTTCATGCCCCTGTTTGCCCACTATATATCCCAGCAAGCCCCCTCCTCATTTCCATGCCCCTTCTTCCTTTTATTCATCTATCTTCACCTTCTCCGTAGTGACCTTCAGTAGGCTAACGACCTTTGGCCTCACCTCCATCTTCAGGTCCCCCCTCGACCGAATCCTCCTCATCGATTCAATAAATCCCGCTTCTCTGTTCCTCTATTCTCCTGTAACAATATTTTGTTCCCAGTTCTAAGATCGATAAATCTCATAGAGCTGTGTTCAGATTTGTAGTTGCAGCAAGTTTGTTCTCCTCCAAAGTTGCCTCAAGCCAGCGCTGAAAATATCCTTATGGATCAAAGTGAGGATTGCTTGCATTTCCGGGACCTCCAAGCCGAGATAGAACAAGTCAGAACACATCGGCGCTTGCCAGATGAGAAAATCGATGTTGCCACAAGGATTCTCATAGCAAAATATGAGGCTGACCTCAATCTTTTCCTGCATCGAATCTCCTCTTTGCAGGAGCAATTCAACGCTCTTTCAAATCCCTGTGCACACATCCAAGAGTCTGTTGAGATCCTTAAGTTTAAGATGGACAAGATCAATAGTTCAAACGGTCCAAGCACCAGCTCCTCTAGTGCAAGAGTTGCAGCAGTAGACAACCATCCTAAGGACTCCAATTCTCGGCAGATCAGCCATATAAGTATCGACTAGATGTATTGTAAAGTCAGCCTACTTTTGTCCCAATTTATCAAAATTTATACTTGTATTAGGATCTTTCAATCGGATAGTAAAAGCATTTATGTGAACTATCACAATGTAATCCAGCTACAAAGTCATTCTGTGAGCTCTTCCATTGTAAAACTGGAGCTTAGTCTCCCCCTACTTTTTTGAATACCTCTAGCAACCGACATTGTGAGAAAAAAATATATATATATAAAAAAAAAAAAAGAGCAAAAGGAAAAGAAGAAAATGTTACATTGATGTTAATTTGTAATAGATGTTAATTTTGTAATGACTAATTTTATAGAATTTTAGATATTTTTTAAAAATGTTTATGTTTATTAAGAAAGATTTTAGATAAATTAGTTTTGAAATTAGATAAATATTTTAGATTTAAATTTAGAAATAAAGAGGTATGGAAAGGAAGTAATATTTTGATGAATTGTATTTGTAAAGCTATTAGAAATTGAATTTTATTTAAAATTGAAAATAAATTTAGAAAAAATGAAGTGAAATCTTTTAAAATATAGTTTTTAAGATGTGTAGTATCGAAATTTCATATTTGAATTCGTATCTTATCAAATTCCAATTCCAATTCATATTCAAATTCGAACTTGGTAACTATGCTTTAAATGAGATATTAAATGAACTATATGAATTTTCTATACATGTCATTGCTCATGTGCGTTATACGTTTGAAAATTGGTAAGGAGTTGATCATGACTTATGAATGTCGTCTCTATTAATTAGATCGCGTGGTTTGAAGCCATTGACATTATGCGCCAATTTATATGATAATGAATCTATATTTTGACTTCTTCTATGGATTTGGATCTATGAATCTTTCAGCCATATTACTTTCGAATGAAACATCTCTTGACTAGTGGTCGTAATAATGGCCAATCAATTAAAATTGTGGTAATTTTTAAATGACGTAATGACCCTGAGAGACACCAGGCTTGAATAAAGGCACCAAATTTTAAATGAGGTGATGGCCTATCGATCGATTAGTCCACGATACTAAACGAGCTGATGGCAACCTTTCTACCTAACCTTGCAGTGGACACGTTCATCTTGAGTGCTATCTAACCCTTCTGAAATTGATTCATCTAATTTCTTGTGACACGTTGTTTGCTCCCATTTGGAGATATTGCAAAATGATTGAACCCGTCCCATCTCTTGTGACACATTATTTTCTCTCATTTGGAGGTATTTCAAGATTCAAAGAGTTTGTAAGATTCTTGATATTTGATTGTTTAGCATCCACAACCCATCAAAAGGTGGGATTTCATGTTACAATTTAACATCGAAATGAGATCTTACTAAATACAGTAATACCACCTCAATTTCATTGACCCCCACCTTGCTTTCAATCGACATCACTGTGTTGTGGCCACACCCATCCATCTAATTATACAATATTCAATCCTATTTCCAGTGGTATACAAATTTTTGGGTTTAATGAATGTCATTGTAAATGATATATACACCATCAAATTCAACTATTCAAATCAAACAATCTGTATATCACCTTTCATAGCACTAAATGTTACAAAGCTTGGTGGATAGAGGTGGTTGTGAATATGAGGGAAATTCTCCACAAATTATTTAAGATTCTTAACTATTGAATAAAGTTGTTTAAACTGATGAAAGGTAACATACATCTCCTTGATATGACTAGACATACTATCCTTACAAATGGACCATGCAAGGGAAGATACACCCCAAGAGGCCAATAGACTATTGCATGAGATTTTAATACATGTTTGACATGACACTCTAACATATTTAGCAATGAAAAACAACCTCTGTAAATATATTACTACAAGGCTGCAACACTTCGGGAAAGACTCAACTGTGAGTGATTTGTAATTGATGAAGTGTCGGGGTGAGTAATAATACACTAGCAAGCTATCTAAAATAGGTTTGGCATCATAGCTTAATAAAGTGATATGAGTGGAATTTCCAGGATTACACCTGATGTTTATTCTGCAAACACATTTGGCTTAGATTTTAGTAGGCTGCACATCCTAACTAATGCACTAGTTGATCAATATAAAATGGATTTGGCTTAACATTAGTTTGTTAAACTTGCAACTGATGAAGCGACCCAAAGAAATTTTATTGATATTGTTCACAAGAATAATCTAGAATTGGTTAGATAAAATGATTAGTGGCTTGTGTTCCATAAAGGTTGAATCAATTTTCATTTTGAACACAAAATACAAAGATTTTCAAATGTGGAAATGTCACAAACTAGTTAAATGTTTGAACAATGTAATCCCATGTCAATTTACATAGGTTAATTTTACATTGTCTTTGCCCATATATGTGCATCATATAAGTAAACTAATCCATGTAGATATAGGCATGGAGAAGAGAGTTTTTTGTCAGCCTCTCCTCAGCCGCTCTATGCAGAAATGATGTAAATAGGGCAAATGTTGTCAAAAGGCCACATTAATTTCTTGCTATCATGCTTCCTAGAGATGCTCACTAAAAAGTAATGGATGATGATTAAATTCAATATTATTTTTCGTCTACAAATCCCCCATTAAGCCAAGGAGATTTGTCTAGAGAATGAAGCAATAAATCCACACAATGAGTGGCACTGTGACATAATGGATGTCATCAATTATTTTACATCCATCCATGACCAGCTTCTTAACACCCACATAATTTAAAGCACCATCCATAACAACCTAGGCAACACTTTCTTCTCCAACCTTAAGTAATGCTTCCCAAAGATATTGAAAATATACTTTGTGTTCTTCATTCAACTAATTGTGTCCATTGTCAACCACATGTTAAAAAGATACCCCTCAATAAAAAAATATTACCAAATTAATAAGAGACTTGTCTAACATATCTACCTAAGCACACCTTAAAATCACATGACCTGTTTGTTGCCAAGTATCCTTAATATTAGGTAATTTGTTTTTCAATCTGTGACTTTTTGAAATGCATTAAGATGGTAAAGATATTTAGTCACACTAAATTGGATAACATCTAAACTTAAAATTTATATAATGCATGAAAAAATTATATGCACAAATGCACACTTATATTAGCCACTTATAATTCCATTGACAGAGTACTAACTAAGACATCGTAATGCTAGTAGAAGCTTCATGATAACTTTGAACGTCATCTCATCTAGAAATGAAAGGATAAGAAGTTTCCATTTTAGTTATTCAAACCTGAATAACTTATGGGCCTTGGATTAGAGGCCACAAATGATAAATATTTATTGTGTTTACATTTCCCTAACATTCCCATGACATTGAATTTCTAGTTTCACAGGATACCATGTGCCGAGGGGATATAATTCATAGAGTGTTTCTTGAAATCAAGGAAGGATAGATATGCATTTCACTTGAATTCTTAAAAGTTGGAATCAAAAGAAGAATAAGAACATGAGAAGGTGAAATTGAATGGAATACCAGGGATACACATATAAATGGGTACAAAAAATTTTAATGAAAAAGTGTATACTTACAATATATAATGAAATTAGGGGGTTTTTAAATTGGGAAGGTGTATTGGGTTAGTATTGATAGAGGGTTAAATAAAGTGACTTTTAGAGGTATTTTCCAATATGTAGTCAAACTAAGGGTATTTTTTAGTATGCCACGAATGCACATGCTATGTGTTACATATTAATTTGTCACCGTCCTTGTTACCCCTTCTCCCGCACATTGGAGGACTTATTCCGGGACCTGTGAGAAGTGACATAACCTGAAAACACTTGCATTGTATCCCCTTGAGTATGTACTTCATATTGCCCTGAAGACACCTTCTGCAAAATACCCATAAAAATAGCCCTTTTTCCATTGGCGCAGTTCCACTGTGTATCACTCGCGCCAATGGGGGAAATCCTCCAAAGAGGGCGCGCCAGCTAGCGCTCTGTCTCAGAGTCACACTCGTGCCAGCCCAGTTGGGTAAAGTTTTTAACAAACCAACTTATGAAGGTTCTTCCTTACCTATTCATGAACTGATTCCATCTTGAGTTTGTTCAGTTTGGCTTCGAATCTCCATAGGAGGGAAGTAGTTCTCCACCTCTCATGGAAGCTTCTTAGTGATAAAGCCAATCCCATGAATCTTGTGGATGATCCTAACTCCTTCCCCTCTATCTATAAAAGCTTGTCCTTTTCCCTTTGACAAGTAAGTCTCCAACTTCCAAATTCGAAGTCCCAAAGTCTGAGAATTTCTAAGCTTATGCTACAAGAAGCCTTCTTCATTCCCATAAGGCTAAATCTAAAGTGAGCAGATTCTTGTCCAAGTAATCAAGGAGAGAGAAGCTTGTTCCCCATTCCTAAAAAGCTTTGCAAGGCATGTGCTGCTGATCACCCAACCAAAGGAGAATTTGACGTCAGAACTATGGTTGTATTCTTCTTTGTTTATCAATAATAATAGATGACTATCATTATGGTTCCACTCTTATTGTCTTTATAATGATGATTGAGTTATATCCTTTCTGACTGATATATAGTTGCATCTATTGGATTTTATGCTTGTATTTGTGTCATTCTTTGCATGTGCAGGTGTCTGTCCATGAGGATCGTGGGGATTGTGACTAGCCGGAGCAAAGGAATGGGAGCGACGACTCTTTTACAAGTACTAGTGTTGGAATCCAGGTAGGCCCTCATCATCGGTCTTTAATTTGCAATTAGGAACCTACGTGTTAGTGTTATTTGATTGTTGCTAGACCCCATTTGGGCTAGTAGGGATCGCCTCTGTCCACAGAGGGGATTTACCTCCAAAACAATTTGGCGACTCCACTGGGGAGTTGGCTTTTTGTCTTGTTGTTTGTTTTGTCTTGTTGTTTGATTTGTAAATTTTAGACGGAGCCTGAAGTACGGCCAGATAGCCTTCGAAATGCTATTGCTCTGCATTAGCAAAGTAGACCAACGCCACTTCAGTCCATCTTCGGTTTGATTTACGCACTGAACGGCTTGGAACTTGCCTTGTTTCTTGGTTGTTTCTTGGTTTCTCCTACTTGGTTAGCCTTCTGAGTTAAGTCCCTGTGTTTCTTCTTGCCCCTTGGTGTAACTGGGTACTGTTGACTTAGCTTTGGCTTGTTTGTTTTTTATTTTTCCATAGCAAACTCGACTGGCGCTCTTTTATAGCATTACAATCGCGCCAGTTGGTGCTAGTTGCTCATTGACAACCCACACCAATCCCTGAAAGGCACTAGTTGCAGCCTGACAGTCGCGCCAGGCCTGGGAAATTTTGAAGTTTGCTTGGCTATGAGCCCTCTGAGCTTGGTTTTTGTTCTGGGTACCTTTCTTCGACTACTTGAGTGTGTTGGAGTCTTGTTTGACTGGTTTTGAATCTCTTTTTTGAGAAATTCTTAATTTGATTTCCTTTGGTCATTACTTGGAGGTTTGTCTCAGTCTTTTCACAATTTTGCATATTTTTGCTTTTGTTTTTGCTAAATTGTGTATGAGTGTTAATTGCCTTTAAGTGTTTTTATTTTTTGATCTTTGGAACTCTCACCCAATTTTCTTGATTTGCACTTGATTGGTTCTTAGATTACATTAGAATCATCTTGTGTTTGAGAATTCTCACTTTCAGAATATGAATGGAAAATGTGCATAGATTACATTTGCATACTCTTCAAGTGACTTGTGCATAGATTACAATTGCATAGTTTACACTCTGAAAAATCAATCGTAGATTTAGATCAGTCTTCTTTGATTTGAATTTACATATTTTTATGCTTGTTTTAAACACACAAAAGTAAAACATTAAAACTGTTTTGGAATTGATTTGCATTAGTTTTTCTTGATGAAATTAGTGCATTAGAGAATTTGTTATATTTTCTCTTAGTGATCAAGTTTTTGCATTGTTGGAGGTGAATGGAAACTCTCTCCTTACTTTAGTTAGCATTCATCGAATGAAATGATATATTGTGGCATATAGTTTGCATTTAGGAAATGTTGAGACATTACATACGGTAAGGCCTGAAAAATTGAAACATAATACAAGATCAACTTTAAAATGAACTGAACGAATCTAACAATGCATTGGAACATAACGCACACTGTTTAGAGGTCTAGGCTCGAGACGTGCTCCGGCGTCGTTAAACCTAGTAACTTTTGTTTCCACTCAAGGTTGGGTGATTCTTACTTCTGTGACTCAATAGTGGTCTAGTACGGAATTGTGCTCCCACATACCGTCGAGTATATGGGGAGACCCCACTAGGTTATCATCCTTTATCCATAGGAAGCTGTGTCTGCCGCCTTACGACCCGTAACGCACCGAACACAACATTCGGGAAGATTGATTGTCATACAGAAAGTCCTTGGTTTTCATACGACTTCCAAGGTGTATATGCAATTTTACAGATTGTCTGGTAAACCTTTTGCCTAGTTCTCCAGAGTAGTCACTTTTGATCCTTTTCGGACTCCCTAAAAGAAAAGGCTCATCTAAGCATTTGTCACTTCGGGCTCATTAAATATTCGAACGCGACTAGAGTCATCTTTTTGTCCTTTTCTCAACTCTCTAAAGATGAAAAGTTCAAGTTATGTCCTTGTGTCTACAAATTAAATTACCCGTGATCACATGCCTGTTAGATTCTGTTTATTGACCATTTGATTGTGTGTCTTGGCTCTTTTTTAGCCCCGTGTGTGATTTTCAGTTTTGATGGCAACTTTTCCAGAGTTCACCAACCCAGGAATCCCCTCTGATGGGAATCCTAGTCATTTTCCTCCTTTTGGGAATGTTGGTGCTCCTTACATGGCAACGTTGTCCCTTCCTGGGTTAACTGTTGGGTTTCCTGTTTGGTTGTTATCAACCTCTGTGATCCCTAATGTCTCAACTACTGGTCAATCAGTTCCTCCACCCAAACAACATCATGTTGATTCTAAGGTGGACCTCTCCCCTTCTTCGCCTGTTTCTACGTCCTCATCTTCTACTTCGCCTAGTGAAAGTCTGAATTCAAGTAACCAGGTGGCTAAGAATAATAAGAAGAAGATGAAGAAGAAGAAGTCTCATAAGCAAGAGGCTAAAAGTGCAGCTACTACCCTGAGTACATCCCAGGTTGGAACTCTTTCTGCTCCTCTGCGGAAGGTTAAGTTTCTTTGTAAATTGTGCAAGAGTGACCATCTTCTTCGTCATTGTCCTGGCATTCCTAGGATCTTAGAAGTATGGTTTCATGATCCGACTCACCCCTCATCGTCCTCTAAAGCTCATGGCGATGCTACCCTATCAACTGGAAATGGTAAGAAGAACGGGAAGATTCGATTCCCCTGTAGGCTATGTGAAGGCAACCATCTCCTTCCCCTTTGTCCGCTCATGGATAAATCTTTCGCTGTTTTGGAAAGTCTTACAGATTCTTCACCCCAACTTCCCGTTGGATATCGGAGGCTCTCTTCCAATCCTCTCCCTGTCGAGAAAGAGATTGATTTAGATCCTTCTCTTGTCCATCCTCCTCTTTCCAAACCTGCTTGTGCTAAGCCTATTCCAGACCAACCATTGGTCGGCAAGAGTGTCGACTCGGGTTCACCGCCTATTGATCACTCTGTTTCGGAAGAGCGTCATGCTCATGTTCTTCTCATTTCTTCAGGTTCTCATGAGTCTGAAAACGACTCTCCTATCCCAGCTGATCCAGAGAGTAATTTTTCGGTTCCTATAAAGCAGGGGGGCAATCATACGATTCCCCCACCGAGTAGTTCATTCGTTTCCTTCGACTGGAGTCACCTGACTGCTTTTCACCTTCCATCCCATGTGCCTTTCTAGATTATAGTACGTACCTGTGATAAGGCAGTACCTGGCACTGTCTTGGATGAGGGTGCATCTGTCAGTCTTATGCCTTCCACTACTTGGCAAGCTTTGGGCTCCCCACAGCTTGTGCCAGTCGCACAGAATCTATTAGCGTTTGAAGGAGGAACCAGTCAACCGTTAGGGATCCTTCCAAAGCTCCCTATTACTTTGGGAGGCAAAACTATCTGTATTGACGTACTGGTTACCCAAGGTGCTTTAGATTTCAGTCTTCTCCTTGGTCGTGACTATGTTTATGCCATGGGGGCCATCGTCTCTTCACTTTTCTGTGTGGTTTGCTTTCCACATGATGGAGGGATCGTGACTATAGATAAATTATCGTTCTTTAGTCCCCCGGTGCCTCCTGCACAGTTGTCATGCCCTCCTGGTTTTTATCCACCTGTTGTATCTGCCCCACCGCAGGTCAATTACGTGGCTACTTATCCCGTGCCAGTATCTAGCGATGCTGCCATCGTGCATAGTGTCCTGGGGGAATTGGGTCCTGACTTCCAAGATGTGATCCTTCCACCGGGAGTGGCACTCTTGGAAGCTACGACTTCCTATTCATTATGATGAAGTTCGTGCAGAGCATAGTTCTCCTTCCTATGTCAAGCTCCTTGAAAAATGAAATTGGGTCTGGTCGGAGCATAGTTCGCTTTCCTATGTCAAGCTCCTTAACAAATGAAACTGGGTTTGGTCGAGCATAGTTCCTGATCTTGTGTCAAGCTCGTTAAAAGATGAAACAAGGGTTATGAGGATGGTTCTTTTACTGTGTCAACCTCATTAAAAAATGAAACAACTCCCTTTCCAAATCGAGTCTTTTGATTAAGATCTCGTAAAATACAAGTTGAGTCTTCCCAAGATCTCGAAAGTGAACCTTCATTCCATCCACTTTGTTGAATGCAATAAGCTTGGGGGGCATGTCCCTCATTTTGCGTCATTATGCTGGGGGCATGTGAACTTATAACAAGCATAGTTTTTCGATTCAAGCTTGTGTAAACATGAAACCGAATCCAAGCAGAGTTCTCCATGGTTCAAGCTTGTGTAAAAATGAACCCATACTCGATGTACATCTCGTGATTGCTATCTTTATCTGCTAAAGTTAGTTAGATGAGACTTGGTTGTTTTCATCCCATCGCCACCATCTCTTTAGATGATCATATGCTTTCACTTGCTTGTTTTCCTTTCCTGAGGGACCGCAGTTAACAGTGGTTTTGTTAGCTAGCCTCTTGAAAATTGCATGTTTTGAGCAGTTCCACCATTGCCAGAACCAGTTGCTAACCTTTATACCACTCGTTCCTCTAGGAAGAGTCACCTTTAAGATCTTTTCTGACTCGTAAAATATGAAAAGATTGCCGAGTATTTTTTCCCTTTTTGACTCGTTAAAGAGGATAAAAATGGAGGTCTTCTTTCAGCTCTTTTCTGACCGTTTAAAGATGGAAAGATTGCCGATTTATTCCTCTTGACTCGTTAAATGTAAATGAGAGGCAGTCGTCTTTAAACCCTTTTCCGACTGTGTAAAGACGAAAATATCGTCGAACCCTTGTCGTTTCAGGTTCGTTAATGGTTACGAAGTGACGTGGTTTCAATCACTTTTTTACTTTTTCAGATTGAAATCACTACTAATGAAAAATACTCCTTGGTCGTAATGATCGGGCGGTTCTTTCGAGCATTTTTTTATACATTTTCGGGCTCGAGAGACACAACTTTACGGAAAATGACACCCTTTGAGTTTCCTTTTCCACTGTCTTTTCAAACTCTCTAAACATGAAAAGACATCAAGTCCTTCCTTTGTCAGACTCGTTAAATCTTACTGACACCGGATTCTGTCGAAATGATGCCTTTCAAGCATATGCCATCCCCGTCAAGCTTGTCATCAAAAAATAATCGGGGTACTCACCAGAAATGGTGGGGAAAATGGAACCACAATTATTTTCACATCGGTAGTATGTCGCTCTTGAACATGGCACTTGTCTGCATTCATGTCTGGGTGGGGACATCGCATCTTGTTTTTACACTTGCCTCCATGGGTTTGGGTTATCCTATTTGACCTCTCATTTGCTCATTACCTTGTCACCATGACCCCTGATCATTTGATGTCAAATACTGCAAAATCCACTGTCGTGCCGCAAGTATGTTCAAGAGAAGTTGACCTTTGCAGAATACTCAACCTTCCTCTGATACCTCACACAAAACATCTTATCCTTCTCTGTCTCGTGTCGATGATGTGGGAAACATTATGGCCCACCTTCGATCAAGGTCACTTCCTATCGACTTCATCTCATTATCCAGGAAGTTGACTCGGAGACTCCCCTCAATGGCAGGTTCTTCATGTTCGACGCGAGGTTTTCATTATTGGCCTCCGATCGAACGATTCTACGAGTGTTCGACATCGACTCACTAATTCGCACACCGTAGATTGTACCTATAGTACCTTGAGGACCATTTTCATTATTGCTGGTACCTCTCACGTTTGTTAACAGTTTTCATCATTGATTGGTAATCAGACAATGTTCTTGTATGTTTGACTTTGACTCCCATATTTGCATGCTTGAACTTGTACTTTGTTCGGTTCGAGATGGAGCGCAAGACCCTGGATTTTGTCTGTTGAGATCCAGGTTGCGATTTTGTGGATTATTATGATCATTACATGACTCATTCATTGGATGGTTGCGACCATGCCTAAGTCTACTTATCGATCCTTACAGGATGGTTGCACCCATACCTTGGATCTAGATTTTTATGGATGGCTGCACCCATACCACATACATCATGTACTTGAGATATCAGTTATACTTCTTCATGCAGTTTCTCCAGCGGTAGTGTTTTCAGTTGGCCATGTTCTTTTAAAGCATTTCACCCCTCTCTCTCTCTCGGGCCCCATGCTTTAGGGGACATCTGTTACACAATAATTTGTCTCCGTCCCTATTACCCCTTCTCCTGCACATTGGAGGACTTATTCTAGGACCTGTGAGAAGTGACATAACCTAAAAACACTTGCATTGTATCCCCTTGTGTATGTACTTCATATGCCCTGAAGACACCTTCTGCAAAATACTCATAAAAATAGCCCTTTTTCCATTGGTGCGGTTCCACTGTGTATCACTCGTGCCAATGGGGGAAATCCTCCAAAGAGGGCACGCCAGCTAGTGCTCTGTCTCAGAGTCGCACTCGTACTAGCCCAGTTGGGTAAAGTTTTTAACAAACCAACTTACGAAGGTTCTTCCTTACCTATTCATGAATAGATTATATCTTTAGTTGGTTCAGTTTGGCTTCGAATCTCCATAGGAGGGAAGTATTTCTCCACCTCTCATGGAAGCTTCTTAGTGATAAATCCAATCCCATGAATCTTGTGGATGATCCTAACTCCTTCCCCTCTATCTATAAAATCTTTTCCTTTTGCCTTTGACAAGTTAGTCTCCAACTTCCAAATTCGAAGTCCCAAAGTCTGAGAATTGATAAGCTTATGCTACTTCATTCCCATAAGGCTAAATCTAAAGTGAGGAGATTCTTGTCCAAGTAATCAAGGAGAGAGAGGCTTGTTCCCCATTCCTAACAAGCTTTGCAAGGCATGTGCTGCTGATCACCCAGCCAAAGGAGAATTTGACGTCAGAACTATGGTTGTATTCTTCTTTGTTTATCAATAATAATAGACGACTATCATTATGGTTCCACTCTTATTGTCTTTAAAATGATGATTGAGTTATATCCTTTCTGACTGATATATAGTTGCATCTATTAGATGTTATGCTTGTATTTGTGTTATTCTTTGCATGTGCAAGTGTCTGTTCACGAGGATTGTGGGGATTGTGACCAGCCGAAGCAAAGGAATGGGAGCGACGACTCTTCTACAAGTACTAGAGTTGGAATGCAGGTAGGCCCTCATCATCAGTCTTTTATTTGCAATTAGGAACATGCGTGTTAGCATTGTTTGATTGTTGCTAGACCCCATTTGGGCTAGTAGGGATCGCCATAGGAGGGAAGTAGTTCGGTTTGGCTTCGAATCTCCATAGGAGGGAAGTAGTTCTCCACCTCTCATGGAAGCTTCTTAGTGGTAAAGGCAACAAATTTTAAATGAGGTGATGGCCTGTCGATCGATTAGTCCACGATACTAAACGAGCTGATGGCGACGTATACCCTCTGAATTGAATAAATTTCAATTCAGCATAAACAAATAATAAATTTGTTTCCATCTTCAAGCCCTCTAATGAAAACTCAAGATTAGCCTTAAAAGAACAACGTATGTGCTTGAGAATGCAAAACAAGGGACTACAATTTCTTGAAGTGGAGAGACAACTTACTACGACTAGGTTTAATTTAAAACACAGTATAGAGATCATCTGCAGGGTCGGAGTATAAAGAAAATTTGTTTCATGAACACTACTTTTATGTTAATTATATTCTCTCATCTTCTTTCGACACCAACGCACTCTATGGGCTTTGCTTTCGCTAAAGTGGTACAACAAGAAGCATGTTTTATTCTATGGGCTTAGATGTCGCAGTCTGGCTTTCTTTTCATGGACTTGGAATTCCTGTAATATTATTTTAGTAAACTCGCCTTTGTCAAAATATCAAGATGAAACCTCACGATTGTGGGAGATGTATTTTTTCCATTGCTAACTAATTTTTTTCCAGGAGAAAAAAACAACAATACTTTATATTGAGACAATATAAAACTTCAAGATGTACAGATAATTGATCCGCCAATCAACTGGGCATATGCGCAGATGCATCTGTATTAGTCCTATAAAGTTATTAGCATCATTAAACAAAAGAGATTCAAAACATATTCACATGAAGCTATATATAGTAAAACGAAATAACATATGTGATGTGAAGCTGGAGAATCAACAAATTAAGGATCAAGTAGACCAGCAGGGACATATATGTGAGATGACCTGTATATGACAAGGATACTCATTTATCCATGCTTCCATAGACTGGGATCCATATGGCGGTGATGTTATCCAGGATGGACTTAAGAGGAACCTTTGAGTCATTAAAAGTTTTTGAATTCTGCGTTTTCCAGGAGCACCATAGAAAGATTAGGATGAGAAAATGCCGAGGAGATCTTTGTCTGCTCCACCAAATGAAAGCTGCATGGGAAGAGACAAAATCAACGTGAGGGAAACCATAAATAAAAGCCAGATCATACCAGATTTGTCGAATAGAGGTGCATTGGAAGAACATGTGGAAATTTGACTCGTCGGCAGCTTCGCACATCGAACACCTGCTAGGACCATGCCAACTTCTTTTTCTTAAATTGTCCCAAGTCAGGTTCTTGTTGTAGAATACCAGCCACGCAAAGTAGATAAATTTCAAGGGGCATCCCGCCTTCCAGAAGGCTACAGGAAATATTTCACGTGTTGGAGAGATCTTGGAGAGGATCATGTCGGAATATATGTCTCGGACCCGCGTTAGCGGCTGGGCGTTCGACACTATCCATGAAAGGTGGTCCGTCATCCCGAATCGTCGAAGCCCATGATAACAAAAATAATCTGTGATAGTTTTCCATATGACACCCAGCTCATCCGACAAGTAGAGGTCTTTTGCGTCCTTCCAAACGGGAGTAGAGCCATGCCAAGATAAAACGAGCTTATCCCATGTAAAGATACCGCTCCTATGAAGGAAGGATAAAAGATTTCCAGGGATAAGAATATCATTGTGACCACACATAATAGGATCGATGCCAATTAAAATCCTGTTACGAGTGTAAATCCTCCATTTCAGGTACTTCAAAAAGTATTGCTCTATCTTCTGAAGACTGAGCCAAATAGCAGATCCCTGTTTAGTCCCAATCGACCCCGATCTGTACCAGAATTCCAGATTTTTCCCTTTCATGTATTTCATCTTGACAATATTGCTCCATGGACCATCGCTGAATATACCTCGCCATAAGGAGCGACATAGGAGCGCACGGCCAAATATCCTTAAGTCCATAAGTCCCCAGCTTCCGTGATGCTTGGGAATAGAAATGACATCCATCTTGGAGAGGTGATATTTCCACTGATCAAACTTTCCACCCCAAATAAAATTAAACATTACCTTATTCATCCAGTGGATGATGCATGCAGGAAGGTAATATAAATGAGCCCAATAGACGGACATCTGAGACAAGACCGCTTGTGTTAAAATAATTATGCCAGCCAATGAAAGAGTCATGTATTCCCAAGCCAAAATCTTATTATAGTATCTCTCAATTAACCACTGCCAATCATTTTTAGAATATCCTTTAGCTTTTAGATGGAAGCCCAAGTATTTAATGCCATCTTTGAGTGATCTAATTCTAGTCCCAAACAAAGCAGCGATCCATAACACTAATGACGTTATAACATGCTTTCATATTTGGAAATTAAAACGTAATATTAATCCGCAATTATATGGAAAATTTCCGATATTAAACTAAAATGAGGGGTTTTAAAGTGATAAATGTGTTCTGGTTTTGTTGTGAGGGGATATATATTTTTGTTTTTTGTGAAGTAAGAGAGGCATTTATACGATTTTTTTAAGTTGTATTTTTTATATTTAAATTGAATTTATGATATTTTTTTATAACTTTTTTTCATTATATTTGTTATTAATTCTTGCTTCATAGAACAGAGAACTGTCAGATATGTGTTTACATCAACAATGTAACTATTTCAAATATTAAAATCTAGTTGGATGGGCGAACAATAATTCCTTTCCCTCACCATTGCAATTAACTTAAACTCTTTTGTTTTCTTTATGGACGAGGTCATATTGCTGACTGTCATTTCCTTTCTTCTGTGCAAGGCTTTGTGAAGACGCAGATGGAAGATCCATTCGTGATGCAATAACGTACATTGAATGTTATTGGTCAAGACAATTTTACCAGCAGAGATGAAGACAAATTCAAACGCCACTAAAATCCATGTCCCTGCCACCATCCATTTTCATATTCTTTGGTTGTAGCTTCAACATTTTTGAAGTATCCGTTCATGACTATGCTACCCTTGATCATGAATTCACCAATTGTAGTACCACCATGAAGAACACTTTCCATTGTGCTAGGATTCTTGATAAAGGCACCTCTGTACACGTTTACACTCTGTTCATATTGAGTAAGGACTGAGTTTCATATTTATGAATCTTTCCTTATTTTACTCATCTTCTTCATAATACAACTTAATAATTAAAATGTCATTTTTCCTATGTCTCTTGCACTCACTTCTGAGTACTTCTTAGAGTGGTCTGAAGGGCACATTTCCAGTGGTAATAGCATCCCATTTATGTTTAGGCCAGCAAGTCTCAAAATTAGGATCTCCACTTGCCAAAAGATTTTCATACTCCAGACATCTTCATTATCATCATTCAATGATACTCTATACTTGTCCAATTCATGAATCACAGTCATTAATGATCATTCCTTTTTCACCTGTGAAAGAATACTTACTGTCGCTTTTGTAACTTCCAAGAATTGGTAATCCACAAAGACCACCTTAGCTTCTAAATGCCTCAAAATAAAAGACATTGTATGTGCATCACACCTAGTATTTAGAGTGCTGAGCACTGCCCCTACCATTCGAACTCAAAAATGCATTTCATAGGTTCCTGAGACATTTGGATTTACTACAGCAACCAGTCACATCAATGAATAATATAACTTCAGGAACGTAGTCTAACATCATTTAACAAAAGGATTGAGTTTCATCTTTATGAATCTTTCCATGTTTTACTCATCTTCTTCATAATGCAACTTAATGAATTAAAATGTCATTTCTTATGTGTCTGTTGCACTCACTTTTCAGAGTGGTCTGAAGGGCACATTTCCAGTGGTAATAGCATTCCATTTATGTTCAAGCCCGCGTACTTTCCATAGATAATCCTTGATTCAATTTACTAACCCTACACTTCTTTTTGCCCCTTCAAATTTCATTCATAATTAATTTATTGTACTTTTGCAATTATATCTGAGTACTCAAAACAAAGGATAAGGATATGTCTATTAAGGGCTAATTAAACTTTCAATATTTTAAATTTCATTGCCACTTCAAACCAAGAAGAGAAGATTTTAAATTTATTTTATCACTTCAAATTTTAGCCATAATGAGGTTGTTGTACTTTTGCACTCATATGTATTAAGCTAAGTTATTTCAAACGAAAATTGTGTTGTACATTTTAAAAAGTTAAATACTACAAAATCAAGATGCATAGATGTCCCAAGTATCAATTCCTCGTTTAATACTTACAAGGTTTTCCCTGCTTGGTTGCATGACATACCAAGAATCAAATTGAAAATACTAGATGCAAAAAAACTAGAAGTACAAGACTTCTCGATTGCATCTCTTTTAGCACATAAGCTCCCAGAGCAACATCAGGTAATAAGCATTTAAAATATTTTAACAATCTTGAAATGTATGTATGACTTCAAATTGAACTCTGAATTGTTGATGAATTTATTGTGGCATATAATTTAATTGCAGTATAATTTTGAAGGAAAATTTGACCTAGTGAGTTTTTTGAAGATAGTACAAGAAGCAGGCCTTTATACTCATCTTCAAATAGCACCCTATGCTTGTGCAGAGTGGAACTATGGGTATGTATCTTTATAAATTTTGTCAAAAATATTTGTGGAGTTTCACGGCTTGTAACCCTTGTCTTTATCTATTGTCACTACAATACTTTACTTTACAATAATTAGTACTGCATGCACTGTAGTAATAGACTTTATATATATATATATATATATTCTCATTACTTCCTCTCTTTCTATTTATAGATTTTCAATGGTGAACATTATGCATCTTGCAACATTGAAGTGGTAATTTTTTTGTTTTATGGCAATCATTAAACACCGGTTTGGTCCAATAAATGTTGTTGATCTTGGATTATATCTTCTCTAATCTGAACTTGAAGTATTTCAGTTCCATTTCAAATCGGTCCGTATATGTATTAATTTCTGCACTTGTCAGAATTTTATCTCGTATTGAATTGTTGCGATCTTGCAGGGGTTTCCCTGTCTGGTTGTACAGGACTTTTCGATTGCATATCTTTTAGCACATAAGCTCCAAAAATGCTTGTTCCACGAGGTTGAACAAGCCTATACAGACATCCACTACCCATTGTCTTTCAATCTTTTCAAATGATTACCTCTTGCTTACAGTAATATTCCCAAAAACTCAATTCCATTCACACTTAAAACCAGCTTGTAAACACCTTGAACTCTTCTATAAATTGGTAAAAGAAATGCCTAATTTCTCACCTGCAAAACATAACTTCTTTCTGCACCTACATATTGACATACATCTCTTTGCTTCACATAACATGGAATCCATTAGCATAAGCGAACCTACTCAACTGGCATCATTGTTTCTCTTAGCACTTGTTCTCATGACTCTTCTGATTATGGACATCCTAAAAGTAGAAACACAAAGGAAAAAGAAACCAAGAAACAACCACTAACAATAACATCTCGAATGAGGAGCATAGGAATCTACGACAAGTACTCGGCTATTAGACTATCCATCTACTGCTTTTGCATCTACAACATCCATGCCAGGTAATAGAAATACTCAGAAAATTTTTGTGTAGTCAATAGCTTTTACCTTAACACAGCTAAATTTATCATGCATTGCGCATAGGGGCCAGAACTGCCAGAAAATCATGTAGAATTAGCTACAGAATTTGTAGGCTGGAGATGCTACTATAATTGGATTTGGTTTAGTTTATGCCAATGCAACTGTTCATCATATGATACTATCCACTAACTGATTCAGATATTAAAATCTAGTTAGATGGGCGAAAAATAATTCCTTTCCCTCACCATTGCAATTAACTTAAACTCTTTTGTTTTATTCATGGACAAGGTCATATGGTTGATTGTCATATCCTTTCTTCTATGCAAGGATTTTTGAATCATTGCGTGCACTATAATATTAGACTTTATATATATTCTCATTACTTCCTCTCTTTCTCTTTATACATTGTCAGTGCTGAACATTATGCATCTCGCAAGATTGAAGTGGTAGGCTTTTTGTTTTATGGCAATCATTAAACACTGGTTTGGTCCAATAAATGTTGTTGAACCTCTCTTTCTCTTTATACATTGTAAGTTCTGAACATTATGCATCTTGCAACATTGAAGTGGTAGGCTTTTGGTTTTATGGCAATCATTAAACACTGGTTTGGTCCAATAAATGTTGTTGATCTTGGATTATAGCCTCTCCAATCTGAAATTGAAGTATTTCAATTCCATTTCAAATCAAACAATATATGTATTTATTTTTGCACTTGTCAAAAATTTATGTCTCATTGAAGTGTTGCGATCTTGCAGGGGTTTCCTTGTTTGGTTGCACGCCATACTAGGAATCAAATTGAAAAGACTAGATGCAAAAAACTGGAAGTACAGGGCTTCTCGATTGCATCTCTCTTAGCACATAAGCTCCCAGAGCAACGTCATGTAATAATCATTTAAAATATTTTAACAGTCTTGAAATGTATGTATGGCTTCAAATTGAACTCTGAATTGTTGATGAATTTATTGTGGCATACAATTTAATTGTATATAATTTTGAAGGAAAATTTGACCTGGTGAGGCTTTTGAAGACAATACAAGAAGTGTGCCTTTATCCTCATCTTCGAATAGGACCCTATGCTTGTGCAGAGTGGAGCTATGGGTATGTATCTTTATAATTTTTATCCAAAATATTTATGGAGTTTCACTGCCTGTAACCCTTGTCTTTATCTGTTGTCACTACAGTACTTTACTTTACAGTAATTAGTACTGCATGCACTGTAGTATTAGACTTTATATATATTCTCATTACTTCCTCTCTTTCTCTTTATAGATTGTCATATGGCTAACTGTCATATCCTTTCTTTTGTGCAAGGCTTTGTGAAGACACAGTTGGAGGATCCATTTACGATGCAACAACGTACATTGAGTGTTATTGGTCAGCACAAGTTTAGCGACAGAGATGAAAACAAATTCAAAGGCCGCTAAAATCCATGTGACTCCCACCATCCATTTTCAAATGCTTTGGCTGTAGCTCAAGCATTTTTGAAGTGTCCGTTCCTGACTATGTTGTCCTTGATCATGAATTCACCAATTGTAGTACCGTCATGAAGAACACTTTCCATTGTATTGGGATTCTTGATAAAGGCACCTCTGTACACATTTACACTCTATTCATATTGAATAAGGACTGAGTTTCATATTGATGAATCTTTTCCTATTTTACTCATCTTCTTCATAATGCAACTTAATGAATTAAAATGTCAGTTTTTGTGTGTCTGTTGCACTCACTTCTCAGAGTGGTCTGAAGGGCACATTTCCAGTGGTAATAGCATCCCATTTTTTCAAAATCTTTGGGTGTAGCTTTAGCGTTTTTGAAGTATCCGTTCATGACAATGCTGCCCTTGATCATGATTTCACCAATCGTAGTACTGTCATTAAGAAAACTTTCCATTGTGCTGGGATTCTTGATAAAGGCACCTCTGTACACATTTACACCGTGTTCATATTGAGTAAGGACTGAGTTTCATATTTATGAATCTTTCCCTGTTTTACTCATCTTCTTCATAATGCAACTTAATGAATTAAAATGTCATTTTTTGTGTGTTTGTTGCACTCACTTCTCAGAGTGGTCTGAAGGGCACATTTCCAGTGGTAATAACATCCCATTTATGTTCAAGCCAACAAATCTCAAAATTAGGATCTCCACTTGCCAAAAGATTTTCATACTCCAGAACATCTTCATGATCATCATTCAAATATACTATATACTTGTCCAAGTCATGAATCACAATCATTAATGGTAATTCCTTTTTCACCTATGAAAGTATCCTTACTGCCTCTTTTGTAACTTCCAAGAATTGGTAATCCACAAAGACCACCTTAGCTTCTAAATGCCTCAAAATAAAAGACATTGTCTATGCATCATGTATAATATTTAGAGTACTGAGCACTGCCCATGCCATTGGAACTCTGAAATGTATTTCATAGGTTCTTGGGACATTTGGAGTTACTACAACAACCTGTCACATTAATGAATAATATAAATTCAGGAACGTAGTCTAACATCATTTAACAAAAGGACTAAGTTTTAATTGGCGAGACTGAGGAGCTCTATAGAACATGTGCGAGCTCTTGTTAAGGGGCAAATGCAGAGATCATATTGGTATAGATTGTTTACTACTATAGAACCAACAAGTTCAAAGTTATTGCACTAAACCACTAAACCTGAATCAAAGTCACTACTGTGTCTTACACTCTAAAATTGTCCACAGAAAAAATTGCCAACTTCAACTGGAATGAGAAGTTGGAGCCTGTCGCACTCAACTGCCAAAACCTGACAATCGATCTCCTTTATTGTTTTTCCAAGCACTTAATTGGGTAGATGAAACACTTGCAATCTAACAATAGGATTTTATTTGCAATTTGCCTCTAATGTTAGATACATCACTTAACTCCCGATTTTCTTTTGCTGTAACATACATCATTTTATTTGTGATTTGCCTCCGATGTCAGATAGATCACTTAATTGCACCCATTGCTGGCATTCCAAAATTTTGTCAATTTGCATATCGAATTCCGCACATCACAGTTGATTTGACAACTCTACCAGTTAGTAAATGTCTTTGGAGCCTTTTAGCTTTCCAAGAAAGCATTTGCAATTATACAACTATGGTATGTCTTCTGATCTGCCACTGCTTCATCCATGATCTCATCTAGGTGTAAGTTGTTGCAAAGTGTAAGCGTCTTCTTATGTCTTCTTTCCTTACGCGCAGAGCCAAGGGATTGGATATTCAACAAACACTTCACGAATACTGCAAAAACCCCGGCAAGGACTCCGGCTACGAAAGTAGCTCCCTTGTTTAGATTGGGTTAGCCATGATTTCTAAAATGTGAGGACACATGAAAAGATGAATAAGATATATCATAAAAAAAAATGGAATAAAAGGTTGTGACAACACTCTCAGGTTCATGGTTGATAGTGATTAACTATATATAAAGATAGAAGATTTTGTTAGAAATTTAGAAATTAAAGGCTAATCTGTTGTACCTTGAATAATGTTTTACATTAACGGCTTTATCGTCCTTTAAATATGGGTCCCTGCCAATGAGCCACTCGTTAAAGTTCATATCTGGGACTTTGTTTTTATTGATATCCTAAAAATGGCATGCCAATCTGATGTACCATGAACAGCATCTCCTATATTAATTCCATTTTAGATTTTCTAACAATGCATGCAGGAATTCTAGCAATCTTACTAATAATTGCTGGAGATGACAAGTGTACAAATTGACCACTTTAACGTCCTCTCGTCTCGCTTGTTACCATTGACCTGCATGTGAATGTCAGAATATCGATATTTTATTTTGATGTTGACCCCCATAATTCCTCAAATCCATTAATTTTTCTGTCAACTTTTTGATGTAATGTAGGTTAAATGTCTTTCCCTTCCTATGTAGGATTTTGCCGATAACTTCTGCCTTTCGACTTTTAAAGCGATACTTCAGTTAAAAGGCACAATTTCTGGAGAACTCATATTTGCTCCTGTCTACATGTCAATCACATTGGAGAGCATCCCGTTTTCTCCTTGCCATAGGTTGAATGACTACTGTTTTCTCCTCACCATAGGTTGAATGACAGATCGGACTAAGCACAGGACGTTGTCGCGTTGAAAGGCCACTGTAATTTTATTTCTGCTCTATTATTGTACACCCCATATGAACTATAGGTGTATTTTTAAGGATATTTTCTAATATTTGAGATGAAATGATAGTAAAACGAGGTTGTCAAAAAGAAAAAACAGAAATTAAACAATGTGGTTTAAAATTTAAAGCACATTGTTTAATTTGTGTTTTTTCTGTTTGACAACCTCGTTTTACTATCATTTCATCATAAATATTAGAAAATATTATTAAAAATACCCCTATAATTCATATGGGGTGTACAATAATAGAGCAGAAATAAAATTACAGTGGTCTTTCAACGCGACAACGTGCTGTGCTTAGTCCGATCTGTCATTCAACCTATGGCTAGGAGAAAACGGGATGCTCTCCAATGTGATTGACATGCAGACAGGAGCAAATATGAGCTCTCCAGAAATTGTGCCTTTTAACTGAAGTATCGCTTTAAAAGTTGAAAGGCAGAAGTTATCAGCAAAAGCCTACATAGCAAGGGAAAGACATTTGACCTACATTACATCAAACAAAGTTGACAGAATAACTAATGGATTTGAGGAAATACGGGGGTCAACATTAAAATAAAATATCGATATTCTGACATTAACATGGAGGTAATTGGTAACAAGCGAGACGAGAGGACGTTAAAGTGGTTAATTTGTACACTCGTCATCTCCAGCAATTATTAGTAAGATTGCTAGAATTCATACCTGCATTGTTAGAAAATCGAAAATGGAATTAATATAGGAGATGCTGTTCATGGTATATCAGATTGGCATGCCATTTTTAGGATATCAATAAAAACAAAGTGCCAGATATGAAATTTAACGTGTGGCTCACTAGCAAGAACCCATATTTAAAGGAGGATAAAGCCGTCAATGAAAAACATTATTCAAGCTACAACAGATTAGCCTTCAATTTCTAAATTTCTAACAAAATCTTCTGTCTTTATATATAGTTAATCATTATCAACCATGAACATGAGAGTGTTGTCACAACTTTTTATTCAATTTTTTTTACGATATATCTGATTCATCTTTTCATGTGTCCTCACATTTTGGAGTATCATGGATAACACAATCTAAACAAGGGAGCCATTGACGTAGTCCTTGCCAGGCTCTGCGCGTAAGGAAAGGAGACATAAGAAAACGCTTACACTTTGCAGCAATTTACACTTAGATGAGATCATGGATGAAGCAGTCACAGATCAGAAGACATACCATAGTTGTACAATTGCAAAAGCTTTCTTGAAAAGCTGAAAATCTCAAGAGACATTTACTAACTGGTAGAGCTATCAAATCGATGTTGATGTACAGAATTCAATATGCAAATTGACAAAATTTTAGAATGTCAGCAATTGGTGCAATTAAGTGATCTATGGCAAATCACAAATAAAATGATGTATGTGACACCAAAAGCAAATCGGGAATTAAGTGATGTATTTTGTAGAAAGTTTGAATAATTTAACACATGTTCAACAGAGATTATCCTGATCATGTACTATTGCGGAAAACATACACAATACATAAGCTCATCTACGTTGATCATCAATATAGCAGCATCAATAACAATAAAACATCAAGAGCATTCACACATTAACACAGTATGTATCCCGGGGAAAGCATCTCGCTAAAAACCCCAACTATCTGTATATTAATGATTGAGTCATGTACCATTACAAAGTACAATGC
>APFE031587161.1:489052-514967 GCA_000404065.3 Pinus taeda | reverse complement strand
AAAAATAGAAGTCCATCTATTTTTCCAACTTGATCAATCAACCATAAACAGCAACCTGCAATCCATAGACATGATCCATATGTCTAAAAATAGACATAGTCTAAAAATAGACTTGCGCCAAAAATAGCCTGCGGGCCCACTTAGTGAAGGCGACTCTTTTCACTAAGCTCCATCATCTTGTTGCAATCTCAACATATTTGACATCAGAGGCAAATCCCAAATAAAATCCTGGTGTTAGATTGCAAGTGTTTTATCTACCCAATTAAGTGCTTGGAAAAACAATAAAGGAGATCGATTGTCACGTTTTGGCATCTGAGTGCTACAGGTTCCAACTTCTTGTTTCTATTGAAGTTGGCAATTTTTTCTGTGGACAATTTTAGAGTGTAAGACACAGTAGTGACTTTGATTCAGGTTTAGTGGTTCACTGCAATATCTCTGAACTTGTTAGTTATGTAATAGTAAACAATTTGTACCAGTAAGATCTCTGCCCCCTCGACAAGAGCTCGTGCATGTTCTATAAAGCTCCTCAGTCTCACCAACTAAAACTCAATCCTTTTGTTAAATGATGTTAGACTAAGTTCTTGAAGTTATATTATTCATTAATGTGACAGGTTGTTGTAATATTATTCATTAATGTGACAGGTTGCTGTAGTAACTCCAAATGTCCCAAGAACCTATGAAATGCATTTCAGAGTTCCAATGAGTGCTCAACACTCTAAATATTAGACATGATGCACATATAATGTCTTTTATTTTGAGGCATTCAGAAGCTAAGGTGGTCTTTGTGGATTATCAGTTCTTGGAAGTTACAAAAGGGGTAGTAAGGATTCTTTCACAGGTGAAAAAGGAATTATCATTAATGATTGTGATTCATGAACTGGACAAGTATAGAGTATCTTTGAATGATGATCATGAAGATGTTCTGGAGTATGATTTTGGCAAGAGGAGATCCTAATTTTGAGACTTGCTAGCTCGGATGTTATTACCACTAGAAATGTGCCCTTCAGACCACTCTGAGAAGTGAGTGCAACAGACAGACAAAAAATTACATTTTAATTCATTAAGTTGCATTGTGAAGAAGATGAGTAAAACAAGGAAAGATTCATAAATATGAAACTCAGTGCTTATATGTTCAATATATCACAACAAAGTGTCTCTACTAAGCTTAAAAGATTGCAAATCTAGATCTCCAAATATATTAAAAATAAAAAGTTGAATCAAAAGACAATTAACAAATGTTGAGTAAGATATTTCGTTTTAATTTCATAAAACAATGAATCTTCTCCTCATGCTACTTATAGATATAGCCTCTATAATAGTTCTCTTTATGGAAAAAGGCTTATCAACATACATCATTATTATTTTGGATAATTTAGTAATATGGACAAAAGCTATATAACTATGCTTTTGGTTTGATTTCCCATTAACAAATTAAAAAATAGGAAAATGTATTATTTTAATTAATTAACATTCACAAACAAAAATAATATCCGCTTCCCATATATATACATATACATAACATTAAAAAAAAATATAAAATATTATTTAAAATTCTTTAATATATTGGTTAGGGTTTATAAAATTTTTTTTGAATTTCATTATATATTCCCTAAAAAAGACAAATTATTGACCTAATAAATAAATATATTTATAATACAATATAAAAATTATAACAAATTAAATGAAGAAAGTTATAAAAAAATATCATAAATTCAATTTAAATATAAAAAGTACAATTTAAAAAAATTCATATAGATGCCTCTCTTACTTCACAAAAAACGAAAGTATCTATCCCCTCACAACAAAACCAGAATACATTTATCACTTTAAATCCCCTCATTTTCGTTTAATACCGTAAATTTGCCATATAATTGCGGATTAATATTACGTTTTAATTTCCAAATATGAAAACATGTTATAATGTCAAAATATAGTTCAGCAATGGCAAAAATACATCTTCCACAATCGTGAGGTTTCATCTTGATATTTTGACGAAGGCGAGTTTAGTGAAATAATATGAGTGCAATTCCAAGTCCATGAAAAGAAAGCCAGACTGCGACATCTAAGCCCATAGAATAGAACATGCTTCTTGTTATACCACTTTAGCGAATGCAAAGCCCATAGAGTGCGTTGGTGTCGAAAGAAGATGAGAGAATATAATTAACATAAAAGTAGTGTTCACGAAACAAATTTTCTTTATACTCCGACCCTGCAGATGATCTCTATACTGTGTTTTAAATTTAACCTAGTCGTAGTGAGTTGTCTCTCCACTTCAAGAAACAGTAGTCCCTTGTTTTGCATTCTCAAGCACATACTTTTTTTTTAAGGCTGATCTCGAGTTTTCATCAGAGGACTTGAAGATGGAAACAGATTTATTATTTGTTTATGCTGAATTGAAATTTATTCAATTCAGAGGGTATACGTCGCCATCAGCTCATTTTTATCGTGGACTATTCGATCGACAGGCCATCACCTCATTTAAAATTTGTTGCCTTTATTCAAGCCTCGTGGCTCTCAGGGTCATTATGTCATTTAAAAATTACCCCATTTTAATTGATTGGCCATTATTACGGCCACTAGTCAAGAGATGTTTCATTCGAAAATAATATGGGCGAAAGATTCATAGATCCAAATCCATAGAAGAAGTCAAAATATAGATTCATTATTATAAATTGGCGCATAATGTCAATGGCTTCAAACCACGCGATCGAATTAATAGAGACGGCGTTCATAAGTCATGATCAACTACTTTCCAATTTTCAAATGTCTAACGCACATGAGCAATGACATGTATAGAAAATTCATATAGCTGACTTAATGTCTTATTTAAAGCATAGTTACCAGATTCGAATATGAATATGAATTCGAATTGGGATTTGATAAGATACTAATTCATATTTCGTTACTACACATCTTAAAAACTATCATTTAAAAAAATTTCACTTCATTTTTTCTAAATTTATTTTCAATTTTAAATAACATCCAATTATAATAACCCTTAACAATGTGTTCCGTCTACGTAAACCACCAACCGCAGGTTTTAAGACATCTCAATTTTCATTTAAACGCTTATCCAACCACTTATCCTTGAAAACCGAATCGACTTTCATTGAATAATACGGTATTCGTATCGAGCTGGCGAATTTTCCAAGTTTTTAGTTCGATTCGGGCGAATTCGGTAACTATGGTTGGAAGCCATTGACATTATGCGCCAATTTATATGATAATGAATCTATATTTTGACTTCTTCTATGGATTTGGATCTATGAAGCTTTCGCCCATATTATTTTCGAATGAAACATCTCTTGACTAGTGGCCGTAATAATGGCCAATCAATTAAAATTGCGGTAATTTTTAAATGACATAATGACCCAGAGAGCCACCAGGCTTGAATAAAGGCAACAAATTTTAAAAGAGGTGATGGCATGTCGATCAAATAGTCCACGATACTAAACGAGCTGATGGCGACGTATACCCTCTGAATTGAATAAATTTCAATTCGGTATAAACAAATAATAAATCTGTTTCCATCTTCAAGCCCTCTGATGAAAACTCGAGATCAGCCTTAAAAAAAAAGGTATGTGCTTGAGAATGCAAAACAAGAGACTACAGTTTCTTGAAGTGAGGAGACAACTCACTACGACTAGGTTTAATTTAAAACACAGTATAGAGATCATCTGCAGGGTCGGAGTATAAAGAAAATTTGTTTCGTGAACACTACCTTTCTGTTAATTATATTCTCTCATCTTCTTTCGACACCAACGCACTCTATGGGCTTTGCTTTCGCGAAAGTGGTACAACAAGAAGCATGTTCTATTCTATGGCCTTAGATGTCGCAGTCTGGCTTTCTTTTCACGGACTTGGAATTGCTGTCATATTATTTCCCTATACTAGCCTTCGTCAAAATATCAAGATGAAACCTCACGATTGTGGGAGATGTATTTTTGCCATTGCTAAACTACATTTATAACATGTTCTCATATTTGGAAATTAAAACGTAATAATAATCCGCAATTATATGGCAAATTTACGGTATTAAACTAAAATGAGGAGTTTTAAAGTGATAAATGTGTTCTGGTTTTGTTGTGAGGGTATAGATATTTTCGTTTTTTTGTGAAGTGAGGCATCTATATGATTTTTTTTAAATTGTATTTTTATATTTAAATTGAATTTATGATATTTTTTTATAACTTTTCTTCGTCATATTTGTTATTAATTTTATAATATTTATATTATAAATATTTAATATTTTTTATTTATTAAGTCAATATTTTTCTGTTTAATGGAATATATAATGAAATTCAAATAAAATTTTATAAACCTAAACCAATCTTAATTCTAGAGAATTTTAAATAATATTTTTTTAAAGTAAGTAAGTAATATATATATATATATATATATATAATATATATATATATATATAAAAGAGTGGGATATACTATTTTTAGTTTTGTGAATGTTAATTAATTAAAATGATGCATTTTCCTGTTTTTTAATTTGTTATTAGGAAATCAAACCAATAGCATAGTTATATAGTTTTTTGTCCATATTACCAAATTATCCAAAATAATAATGACGTATATTGATAAGCCTTTTTCCATAAAAAGAACTATTATAGAGGCTATATGTATAAGTAGCATGAGGAGAAGATTCATTGTTTTATGAAATTAAAACGAAATATCTTACTCAACATTTGTTAAATGTCTTTTGATTCAACTTTTTATTTTTCATATATTTGGAGATCTAGATTTGCAATCTTTTAAGCATAGTAGAGACACTTTGTTGTAATATATTGAACATATAAAATGGGTAAAGGGTTTTTATATTTGTAAGTATAAAAAATGGAGCTCAAAGTTAATGAAAAAATATATAGGGTCATTAAAAAATGTTAATGAAAAATGAGATACCTACAATATCTAGTAAGTAAAAGTATGGTATTTTTAAATCTGAAGGTGTATTGGGTTAGTATTGTTAGGAGGTTAAATAATGTGATTTTTAAAGGTATTTTCCCAACACTTAATCAAATTAAAGGTATTATTTAGTATGCTACTAATGCACTCAATATGTGAGTGAAGCCACCATGGATCTAACCCTATTTCTATAAGAAGTAATTACACACCTCTCCCCAAAAAGCCAAATAATCATGATGAATGCATTAAAGCTCATACAATTTCTTAAAACCTCTCTATGTTGCCTATTGGAATCAAACAAAATACTAGAAAGAGAAGGGAGTTGAATTAGTGTTTTAATTTTTTTAACAATTATTCAGCGGATCAAACAAATTCAACAAAACAACAATGCACGGATCACATAAAGTTTGAACACCAGATATTTATATATGGAAACCAATAAGAGAGAAACTGCAATTTTTTTTTCATTATAATGTAAATACAAACCCGAACTCCAAATTACATCAAATTATATAAATACCAACTTGTAAGAAGTTCCAGCTTTTCTTTGGCAGCACCCACTTGGAAAAAGGACTAATTCCTTAATCTTTACAAAAACAAACCCGACGAAAACCCAGACTCCAATCCCTTCATCTCCAACCCCTTCAGCTGCAAGCACCTACTTGGTCAATCTATTTGATCCATTTTTTTATTAATTTTAAAACTCAAATCTAAGAACTATATATATTCACAGTACAGATCAATGCGGCAAACATTGATATGGACCCCGTTTCTTCCCAGCAGGGCCGAAATGTATCCATGGCGACTTCAACATTGTTGGGCTACCCAACAGAGAACACCCTCACAAACCACGACATAGAGCAAAGCACGAGGAGCCTTCAATTTCATCGTTACGACAGGGCCGAGGAGGATTTTGAGAAAGTGCGTTTGACCCATCTCCTAAACCGAGAGTTCGTGTTCTTACGCGCCCCAGGACTACTAATTACTCTCCTGTACGTACGATAATCTTCATGTCGATGGGCAGAAGCAGCGGAAGGCGCGAGATTCGATCCGACGCTTCCGCTGTGATAGAAAACTTGATTTGTCGAAATCTGAGGCGGCTTCAACATATTTTCCGATAAAACACCATCTGCAGCAGCATGAACATTATTATTAATGGCGGGAGTTGATCTGCCAGATCCGTGTGATTCCCGGGGAATACAACCGTCGCGCCATACAAACCCCGATGATCCTTCCCTTCTAAAGGACAAGGATGATCTAGTGAAGGAAGAAGCCATTGGATACCAAGCAACTGGATAAGACAATAGAATATAGCCTCCTCCCTCCCGTTTCCTCCTATTTAACAGGGGCGATAGGCAGCATGACGGATTTGAAGGGGCGAGGAGGTAATCATAGTAAAAACCCACTGTAATTCGCTTTGTTCTGTATTTGTGTACGCTCAATATGAATTTTCGTGATCCTGGATGACGATCTATTTTAAGGTAAGACTTACAACGACCGACCACGTGTCGTTGAATGTTTTTTAATACATTTTAGCGGCTTCTAGAAACGAGGCACAGGAAGATTCACCACCTGGTGCTACGGCTTTCATAGGTCAATGTCACAAGAGGATGTAACGTTTATGCTAATTTAGGTCTGCCTGAGCCGTCACACTGGACTCGCGTTTTTCGGTTAGAAGTTAAATGGTTTGATAATATATTTCACTACATTGACCCTTGCGGAAATAGCAAGATTTAAGTTTCTTGTGTTTACATGACTTCGCTCATATCTCTTAGATATATAGAAAATGGATATGCAGAATTTATAAGTTCCAGAGTAGTTTAAAGGTTAATAATTATGCATAAAAATAATTTATCCCTTTATTTAGATTTACCAAGTTATATAATTTTGAATATATATATTATATATATATATATATATATATTCTATGATATTCTCAAACAATAAATGCTAAGCTTTAAATTTCTCATTTTAAAATTTACCATTCCTCAACTTAATATCAAATTCACTGCGAATGAATCGTTGGGATTAGATTTTTTAAATCGTAAATATCAAAATTGGAATCGTTATTCTCGTAGATTTATTCAACTTAAATATTAAAGTATTATCAAAACTTTCATGGTCTTACATGCCATATTTGAGTTAGATTTGCGATATTTATTCTGTAGCATCATTTCAGATATCTATTTTGCGTTGAACTTTATTCAACTTAAATATGAAGATTGAAGTGTCCATTCTCATAATTTTATAGTAATATTTTTTTAATAGTTTATTATTATTATTAAAGTAATAATATTTTTTTAATTTAGTTCGTTTGGTTAAGCATTTATGTTATTGAAAAGTCAAGGATTTAGTTATCTCAATTATCTAGATTTCTTGGTTGAACTGGTAGAAATGATAATTTACAGGTCACTAATCTCCCAAATTAGAGTATTGATATTATTAGTATAATAAATAAAGGATTAGAATATATATAATACTGAACAATTTCAATTTTTATCATAATTATTAGAATATTGTGATATTGGAATTCTATAAATCTAAATTATTTTATTTGTGATATTGAATTTTGAGAGAATTTATAAATTACGATAGAGTAATTATTTTATTAAATAATATTTTAATTTAAGATTACATATATTTATTTTCTTAAATTTTCCCGTATTGGATTTATTTTAATCTAAATATTTTTTTTCCCAAAAAAATTAATTTTTATTAATTATATAAAATTACATTTCTGTAAACATATATAGTATGAATACATAAAAGGTTGGAATGTACAAAATGTGTGTATGTATATAGTGTTGCAAAGTAAAAAAAAAAAAAACTTGAAAGCACATAAAGATAAATAATTTGGTTCTTTTAATGACCAGGAACTCCACAACACGAGCCTATAAGCAGCATACTATAAGCAGCATAAAAAAAAAAAAAAAGATTGACAACTTATGTGAGTCTTTCTTTTTTTTATCTTTTTCCTTCTTTTAACTTTTTTCCAACCATGTGGATTTAGTTCCACAAGACACAATGTAAATTATTATCTCGCATGAAAAATATCTTTATGTGAGTCCGATTTAAACATTAATAACGAAATTTCTTCAATATGATTTGGAAATGATTATATTTATGTCAATGAAATTTTAATTTAAATATTAAGAATGAAATTTCTTCAATATGGTTTGGAAATGATTATATTTGGTAATGATTATATATATATATATATATATATAATTTAGTTTTTAATTTTTTCCGAAACTTATTTTAATTTATAAAAAAACACATCCTTATTAATCTTTTACATTAAAAATAACATGTTATTAACATGGCAAGGTGAGTGCCCACGGGGTTTTGGATTAACGGTGAATGGGTGCGCTGTTAAGGCACTCCTTGCGATAGGTCACCGGTTCAAATCTCCTATGGGTACTTAGGTTAGTCTTAACATAAAAAAAAAAAAACATGACAAGGTGACTCAAATTTTCATTTGAGTAGGTTAACTTGATTATAATTTCAGAGAAGAGTTTATTATTAAATCTTATATTTAATATAGCTAAAAATTGAGACTAATTATCTTTCATTTAAATAATGTAAAAAAAAGGTTTCCTCATAAAAAAAATCTAGATTTAATATGAATGATTGTTCATTTATATTATAGTAAGTATTAAGAAAGTATAATAATAAAATAAATCACCACCTTTTATGTTAAAAAGATGTGTTGTGAGTATGTCAGTAAAAACGAGTTTAAATTATAATAAGCCACCTCATAAGACTTAGGTCGGTGAAATTTTAATGCTTTCCACTTTTTACATATATGTATATATGTGTAAAGATTGAAATGTGATAGCCTTGTATATTTTTTTTATTGGTATATTTTAAATGTTTTTTATATTAAAATTAATTTATTTTTTAATTTTTTATTTTTATAAAAGTGAGTGTTTTGGATATGTTTTATTATGATTATATGGTTAGTTTATAGGGAAAAAATAACATTAAATAGGAGGATTTTTTCGTGATTTAGTTTGTTAGATTGAGTATGTTAATTAGTTAGATTTAGATAGTTCATTTCTAGATGTTACAAGAGATTTATTATAGATTTTTGAAGAAGAAATAATTTGTATAAGTATGTGTTTTATGAATCAATCATACATCTTTTATGTTACTCATTTTTTAGATTGATCATATTATTGGTTGATTATCTTAGTGTTTGGTTGTTCTTTTTATTTTTTTCATGATATTATATTAAAGTAGGTTTGGGTTTGTTTGAAAATAAGAGAGAAATATAGGCATTGTTTCATTGGTTGGTTGGACAATGTGTGAGGTTTAAGTTTGAGATAGAAAGGCATTTCAAAGTGGGAAAAAAATAGCTATAAATAAAGCTATATTGAAGCATATGTGGAAAAGCCAATATCCCTAAAGTAGAGACACTTAATTCCTTATTAGATTAAGTATATGTTAGAAAGCAAGACCAACCAATCAATCAATCAACAACATTAGTAAATGCTTTTTGCATGCACGAAGAAAGCGGGTATTAAAATCTAATAAGAAATATTTTACCTAGTTCTCATAATACAATGACTCGATTAAGTTATAATAATTTATTTGGAATAAATAAAAAAATCAAAGTGACATGCTAATTGTCAAATATATGTTAAACGGATGGAAGATATAAGCACCTATGTATTAATAACAATGGAAATTAAATTTGTTAAGACATTCACTCATTAAAACATTACCTTTATAAGCCTTATTTACTAAAATATTTTAATATATAAAATATGAGATCTTATATTACGAAAGGAAAAATGATATCATTTTATGTTTTATTTGTAGAGGTAAGAAATGTTAAAAGAAAAAGAAAAAGTTGGCTTAGTAAAATTAAATATGGGGTTGATTGACAAAACAAGGAATGATTCACAAAACAAAGAAAGTTAACTATATTCATAGGGTTGAATTCTCATAGGTATGAATTATGACCTTTTATTAATCAAAATGAAGAATTTCATTCATTCTTATGAACGTCTCGATATTGTAGTAAGTGGTTTCATAGAAATAGATTGGGAAAACTTATGGTAAAAATGAAAAATGGACATAGACAAGTTCGTCAAAATAAATAGAAATATTTAAATCCATTATGGCTTATCTAGCAAGGGACAAAATATTTATTTATTTCCTAAGGTTGTATAAATTGATTGTTCCATGTAGGTTTAGGATATTATTGGTAGTGTATCAAGGCACAAACAAATTAAATAATTCCAAATTGTAGATAGTCATAAAGAACATTTAAATTTTCCATATGAAGAACACAACTATATAGGTAATTTTATGACATAAAGGTAGAATATTGACAATAAACCTTGAGCACATAGAGAAAACATTTCATATCATGAGGTAGTTGAACATGTACTTAGGATAATTCTTCAAAGATTTGACATGATTGTAGTAGCCATAAAGGAGTCTGAAGGTATATCAAAACTACTAGTAGAAAAAACCACAACATCTTTGTCAAAACATGAGACTAGAGGCAACATATTTAGTTACTCTTTGGAAATTTCATTTCAATCTTAGATGTTTATTAATAGAGAAAGAGGTGGAGGATAGTAATGAAGAGTTTTCTTTGATGTAGAAGACATGTGATCTTCTTAACATAATATATAGGCACACAATACTATATTTAGTTATGGAGCAACCAAAAGTCAAAAAACACAATGTTATTTCTACAAGACGTCTAGTCACCAATAAAGTGATTGCAAGAGAAAGAAATCAACTCTAAGTATAAAAGAAGCTATGGTGATGGACACTAATGAAGGTACATTAGAATCCATGCTACATTCATGTCAAGTATGTGAAGAATGCAAGAATAATTATCTCGAGTTATTGGACAATGGATACAATTGTCAGGTCATGGATAACAAAATCATGGTCCAAATTTTAGGTAATTCAATGAAAACTAAAGTAAAATTAGTAAATGAATATCCAGTAAATGTTTAGGGAAAGGAAAAAGTCTCTATTTTGACCAAGAAAGATCATAGGAATATATCTCAAATCTCTATTTTATACATGGTTTCACATTATATGAACAATGTAGGGAAAAAAAGTCAAAAGGGGTATATATTCATATTTTAAGGTCCCACATGTACCATTTTAGACAAGCCACCAAGTAAAAGACTCATTGCAAAAATACAAATGCTTACATTAGTATGAAGAATCTTAATAATTCATAATCATATGCATAGAATGTTTCACAATTAGATGTGTCCTAGCTAAATCAATTTAGTTATGGTCATCTACTTTAATAACCTTAGTATTTTACAAAAGTAATAAATCTTCAAATGTCTCTCGATGATAAATGTTTAATACATCTAGTGAGAGTTGGATTCTTTCTAAACGACATACAGATATTTCCCATCAACTAGTTTTTATAAAGCCAAAGAACCTTTTGAACGGGTACACACAGATCTCTTTGGTCCAAAATAATAAGAATCAATAGGAAGTAAAAAAAAATTCCTAGCATTTATCAATAATTTTTTTCGTTTTTACTTATCAATGATTTGTTCCTAAAGAATTGGATATATATTATTAGGAAAAAATTAGAAACCATTTGAAATTCAAACAATTCAAAGCCATTGTTGAGAGAAAGAGTGGGAAGCATATTAAGGTACTCGGGCCAGATAGAGGTGGTTAGTATGATTCCAAAGATATTGCATCATACTGTAAGAAGGAATCACAAAGTAATTTACAATAAGGGAAATTCCACAACAAAATGGAATAGGCAAACGATATATTAAGATCATGATGAATATCATGAGAAGTTTATTTAGGCTTAAAAGTCCATTTAATGATTTTTTTGCTATAAACAATATCTAACCAATTTCTAACCAAGACTATAAACGAAAAGGTTTTTCAGAAAATTTAGAAGACCATGAAATCCAATATATAACATTTTAATATTTTTGGTAATCTATAATCCAATATATCACATTTTAATATTTTTGGTTATGTATCTTATATGCATGTTCTAGAAATTAAGAAAGAAACCTGATGATAAAAATGAAAAATATATATTTATTGGCAATAGTGAGTGGTCTAAAACACATAGAATGTACAACCCTCTTAACAAGAAGTTTATAATAAGTAGGGTTGTTAAACTCTAAAAGTATCAGTCAATGGATGATTAGTTTAACAAAATAGTTGGAAGTTGGATTACTCGTTCATAAGAAGAACAAGTGGATTCTTAAGGGCATCAATATTTTCTACCAAGTCTTAAAATTAGAGTTAGAGATAGAATATTTAAGACAAGAAAGATGAATAGCTCATAATATTTCTTCTAATAGTGATTCAATTCTCCCAAGATCCTCTCTATGGAATGAAGAAAATAGGAAGTTTGAGATAAATTTATGCTCTACATTATGATGTGCATTAGAAATCATACTTTGCCTTATTATTATGTCACCTAATATACTTTGAAGTAGAAGTCAACGAAAAAAATGTGCTCGAGTTATGACTAAAGGAATTTATGAAATTGAGAAGAACGACACAGTATGTTGTAGTTCTACTGATAGGTAAAGTAAGTGTGGGAGTAAAATGGGCTTACAGGATATAATTTAATGAGAAAGATAAATTTAAAACGAGAAAATCCAAACTTTTTTTCAAAAGGTTTGTTCAATAACATAGTCTTGATTATGCAAAAAAAAAAATCCCAACAAAAATGTTAGACATAATTAGAACAATTTGGAAATCACAACTCAAAATAATTGGTTTGTTTATTAAAAGAATGTTTAATCAATGTTTTTAAATGAATTTTTGGAAGAAGAATCTATGTCAATTGACCACTTAAATTTTATGTTAGGGATCAAAAGAAAAAAATGGATAGGCTAAAGAAGGAATTATAGGGTCCACAATCTTCGTATAGTTGCATCAATTCCTATTTGTTTCAGAATAAGCTTAATAGAAGTATTATTGAAACCATAATTTACACCAAACTAAAATTAAGTAAAGTAGCCATTACTATATATATATTATATCTATATTTATTATATTATATAATTATATATATATTATTTATTATATATATATATATTATAAGCGGAAAAAAAAGCAACCTTTTTCATTGAAAAATAACAAAAAGACAATACATATTTCATGATGAGTGGACTCAACATTGTGCATGATGCCACAAATACTAAGAATGACCAAAGCAACATCGAATGTGTAACATTGACCAGAAGGAAACAATGACAACATTTCAAACAAGATCAAAAGGTGAACTTTCAACAAAAATTACCAATCCAGATTGAGCCATAGAATACCTATCACAAACAACGATAGATGTGAGAGAAGGAAAGCACCTAGAAAGAAATTAGATCCAAGGGAGTTTTCCAAGTAGAATATATATATTTATATTATATAATATAGTATATATATATAGAGAGAGAGAGAGAAGAGAGAAGAGGAGAGAGACGAGAGAGAGAGCATTTAAAAGTAACCATAAACACGAAATTTCAAAATATTGACCTTGGTCTTATGAAGTATTTTCCTCAAATTAAAGGTGAGAAATTTGGATAAGGTATTTTTAGCTTTTAGTACAATTATTACCATGATATTTTGAAATAGTTTAGGAGAGATAAAAGAAAACCAGTCGATACACCAATTCCAATGGGTACAAAGTTATGTGAAAAAATGAAATGGTCAATAGTTAATCTTACTTTGCACAAGAAACTTGTAGGTAGCCTCATATATCTTACAACTACTAGGCCAATTATCATGTTTGGAGTAAGCTTATTGTTGATACATGGAGTCTCCTAAAAAATAGCATTCAAAGGTTTGTAAAAGAATCTTATAATATATTGCAAATATGACAAATTATAAAATCTAGTATTATATTTCAAAGGACAATATAATTTTTGGGTACATAGGTAGTACATGTTTAATATCATGGAAATCCAAAAAAGAATCACTATCACAATATTTTTAGCTAAAAAAAAGTATGTAGCAACTATGTCAACATCATGTTACATTTTATGGTTAAGAAAACTCTTAAGTAATCTTGCATATGAAGAAAAGAAGCCCATTTCTATATTTTGTAACAATATTTTAACCATTGCATAATCTAAAAATCATGTGTTTCATCTCAACATTAAATACATTGACACTTTTTATTATTTTATTGATGAGTTTGCTAACAATACCAACATCATTCTAAGTTTTTGTAAATATTAAGATCAATTGGAAAACAATTTCTCCAAGAAATTGAAGTGACATGATTTTGAATTATTAGAGAGAACAACGGGGTATTGTCTTTGTTGATATTGGTAATACTTGAAATTAAGAGAGTGTTAGATAAGTGATTTTCTTGTTAGTTAGTGTCCACTTAAAATATATAGAAGAGATTAGTTCTTAATCTTGACTATGTCAATTGGTTATATTTATATAGATACTATCAAGATATTATGATAAAATTATTCTATTATATATATATATATATTATTATTATATATATATATATATATAATATAGAGTTTGATCAATGAAGCATCATTTTCTAGGTTAATTTTTTTTTTAAATTGATGATTTTTTGGTTGATTATCTCATTGTTTGGTTGCTCACTCTAACTTTGTCAATAAAAAATATATGACCTGAAAATTTAAGATGAAAAAAAAAAACTGAATTGTGTAGAATAACCATTTACTCCAATTTAAAAAACAAAATATATTTTTCCCAATTTCAGCAAACTCATAAAAAAATATATATTAGTATTAAATAAAAATTAATTTTCACCAATTCCATAATAAAAACAGGCTATACAAAAATTCCTAAAACACTATCTATAATCTCATAAATACTAAAATAAAAAGGAAAAAATATATTTTAAAATATTAATATTGTTTTAAATTTCAGTTCATCCAATTCAATTTAATTTAAAATAGTTGTAACAATATTAATTTTCTTAAATTATTAATCCATCAAAATATATATCTATCTAACAAATTGTATCTGATTTTTTAAAGTTTTTCATGAATAATCAAAAACCATAATCATAAAAAAATATTTAATATCTAAAATATTTCATTAAATAATATATTAACGATGTATTTGTGATACTATTCAAAAATATGTAAGGATAAATGAAATGATATATCTCTCAATTCAATTGGAATAAAATGAGTAAAATATGATCGGCAACATTCTTGAATAGATGTAAGGTATGTAAATAAATATCAACCATAAACATAATCTATAATTTTCATAATACTAAAATGTTAAAGGAAGAAAATAATTTTATTGTAAAATGTTAATCACTATGTTATATAATATTTCACTTATACTGATTTAATTCAAATTGAATAAAAGATTATCAACAACATTCTTGAATAGATATAAAGTATGTAAATAAAAAATCAACCATAAACATAATCTATAGTTTTCATAATTTTAAAATATTAAAAAAAAAAAAAAATTGTTGTAAAATGTTAATCACTATATTTTATAATATTTCACTTATACTCATTCTACAATTAAAATATTTCAGTAACCATGTTTAATGAAGATATATCTCATCATGCAGCTTTACCTGCTCTTACCCTAGCCATAATATTGATTACGGTTAGCTGCAACTACTGTAACCTTCGCATAATATCTGCAACCCATCATTTCTTGCCTCCACCTTCTTCAAACTGTCAACGATAATGGTTGGTCTACCATTCCAAGGTTTAGTGTGGAGGGTATGGAGTTGGACCTCATGGATTACTTGTTGGATCCTTATCCGAAGCAAGCTATCTTCTATAACCCTAACCCTAGATCGATTCTCGTTTTGTCTACACTGTCCAGCTCAAATCTAGCATTGGTTGTCTCCTTCCCTGGGCTTATGGCCTTCACCCTACACATTGGGACCCTCTCCATCAACTCACCCGATCTAGACTGCCTGCCATTGTCTCCTGGTACCCTAAATCTTCTGGCTACCTGTTTGTCCCCTCTCTTTGACCCTGCGCCCTCTACTGACCATTTTTTTCCAAGAATCCTTCATCTTGTTCGAGAACTGACCTTGATGTGGCCGCTGAGACACAGAAGACCTCCGACCACCCGAGACGCTACGAGACGACTCAGGACCTTTCAACAGTTTTGACACCTTGATAATCCGAGCTATGCCAGTGGAGCCTCACCCAAAAGCAATTAGCCCCTGCGATCCTTTATAGGATCACCCTACTGCGCCACATACAGGGCAGAGGAAAGCAAGGTGCATCAAGGCATCTAGCAAGCATTACACCATAAATTTTAGCAAAGAACTCACCATGAATGAAGTTACCGACAAAGTAGGGAAAGTCTAGTGGGAAAGCTTCATGGAAGAACCTACACGACGGAGCGATTAGGGATGTGGGTTATAGAGATCTGGGGAAAGATTTTCATACAGCTCCCGGATGTTTAGGTACTGCCTCGAGGGTGGTTTGCACTTCATTTTTCCCTTGAAGAATACAAGAACCTGGCTCTTGCACGATATTGGCATATTGAAATTGCTCTGGTACTGCTTAAAAGATGGATCCCTCTCATTGATCTGGAAAGAGAGCAGATAGGAGCTGGACTTCTATGGGTACGGTTACTAGGCTTACCACTCCAGTACTGGTCTGAAGAAGTGTTTCTAAGGATCAGGAATACCCTTGGCACCTTCTTGGATTACGACAAATCCATAGTATAGTCCAAAAATTGAACCCTAGCCCACATTCTGGTGCATTTGGACACCCGGGAGGTCCTAGAAGAAAAACTTACCCTGCAATGGTGTAATTTCACTAGGGTTTAAATCCTTGATTACGAGGGTGTGCCATTTATATGTTGACGGTGCCACAAGGTCATGCATCTATATAAGGAATGTCCTCTAGTCTCGAAACCCCTGGAAGCAGCTATGGGAAAGGAGGCAGGCACTGATATGGAAACCCCTGACATCCCCAAGAAGAATCCATCTCCAGTACCTGCACCATCTCAGAAGGCGAACCCATCCCAACCAGTCCAGCAATCTGGACAATCAAACAGCCTGGTGGAAAAAAGTACTGGAGGAAAAATACCTCAACCAGCCAAGGAAGCATCTTCTCACTTCCGAGATCCCTAGCAGAAATTGTACAAAGATATGGAAGCTTCGCAAAAAAGCCATTGCATTCATGGCGCAAAATGTCTCCAAAGTGCCAAAAGGAGGTGAAACTGTGAACATCAGTTCGGATAAAATCATGGGGAACCCACCCATAAACAGTCTCCCAGGTATGGATCCTATAATTTTTTATTTACAAAGAAAAGGTATATTTAATCTGGGCCAAATCTCTTAATGGAATGTATCAACTAATGTTTGGATGCGATGGAAATTTCCACCCATCCCCCATCATCTTAAAGGAAACTTTGATTATTTTTGCAACCACCTGCACAGTATTGCGCCCACCATCAAAGCCGATAAGGATGAGCTCAGATGGGATCCTACAGGAAGCAATTATTCAATCAAAGCATGCTACAATTACTTAAGTAGCAAGGAATACCCAACGACATTTTGGACACACTAGAAGATTTTAAAGAGAGCATAAGCAACTCCAAAAGTCAAATTTTTCATGTGGACTCTCCTGCATGGGAAACTACTAACTGCAAAGATTCTGAAGAAAAGAAGCGTCGTTGGACCCTCTAGATGTCCCAACTGTAAAGTTGCATAGGAATCCATACAACACTTGTTTATCTCCTGTCCCTTTGCAATCTCATGCTGGAACAACATCATTCCTTCTGCACCTTCCGGCTGGAATACTCAGCATTCCATCGACAAAGCTCGAAATAGCTAGAGGAGGAACTATCCTTGGCAATCCGTGAATAATAATCCTGCTAAAAGAGTTTGGAACGCCATCCCTTTTGATCTTCTGTGGCGAATTTGGATTGCTCAGAACAGCATGATATTCCGAGATAAAATAACTTCAACCAGGCATATTCTCATCAAAGCAACAAGTCTGGCTACTGAAACCATAGCCTCCAAGATAACAAAAAAAATCGATCCCACCAGTCTATGGATAGAGGAAAGAAATTTCATTCGAAACCTTATTGACAAGACCAGTAATGCTTTAACAGTAAAAATCAACCATTTTAGAGGCAAAGCCAGCAACCTCAGTTGGAAAATACGCCTAACAAAGGAAGAATTCAGCAAATGGCTCCAATCAAAGAATTCTCCCTCTTTATTTTTCGATGGAGCATCTAAATCTAACCCGGGAGCAGCGGGAGCAGCGGGCATCATTTTCAATCCTTCAGGTGACCCCGTTTCCTCTTATGAATGGGGATTGGGAATTTTATCCAACAACAGAGCCGAAGCTCTGGGCCTCTACCAAGGCATCCTACAACTACAGGCCCAAGGGATTAAAAAAGCCCTCATATTTGGTGATTCCGCCATTATAATAAGCCTAATGAACAGTAATTGGCAAGCATCCAATCTCATCTTACATCAAATCCTCAATCGATGTAAAAGTCTGCTATCTCATGATATGGAGTATCAATTTTTTCACGTCCTCCATTCCAACAAGCAAGATGCAGAAAAAAGGGCTAGTCAAGCCTGCTCACGGGAAAGAGGAAGTATTCTATGCAACCATACGAACCTGCATCAATTCATACCCTGAAATTCATGATTGCTTCAAAACAATCCCCTCGAATGAACTGCGCCTCTGCTAATAAGGACTCTGACCAAATCCAAAAGAAATCTGAAATATACTGCTGCAAATCACTGATATCCTAGTCGTATCACATCACTGGAGATTTTGATACAGCAAATCGAATCCTTGACAGCAAAATCCGTGATCGCCCATGCCTCCTCCACATGATCTGGTCCTCTTCATGCCCTTGTTTGCCCGCTATATATCCCTGCAAGCCCCCTCCTCATTTCCACGCCCCTTCTTCCTTTTATTCATCTGTCTTCGCGTTCTCTGTAGTGACCTTCAGTAGGCCGACAACCTCTGGCCTCACCTCCATCTTCAGGTACCCCCTCGATCGAATCCTCCTCATTGATTCAATAAATCCTGCTTCTCTGTTCCTCTATTCTCCTCTAACAATCTTTTGTTCCCACTTCTAAGATCGATAAATCTCATAGAACCGTGTTCAAATTTGCAGTTGTAGCAAGTGTGCATTCTCCTCCAAAGTTGCCTCAAGCCAGCGCTGAAGCTCTCCTTATGGATCAAAGTGAGGATTGCTTGCATTGTCGGGACCTTCAAGCCGAGATAGAACAAGTCAGAATGCATCGGCGCTTGCCAGATGAGAAAATCGACGCTGTCACAAGGATTCTCACAGCAAAATATGAGGCTGACCTCAATCTTTTCCTGCATCGCATCTCCTCTTTGCAGGAGCAATTCAGCGCTCTTTCAAATCCTTGTGCACACATCCAAGAGTCTGTTGAGATCCTTAAGTTTATGATGGACAAGATCAACAGTTCAAACGGTCCAAGCACCAGCTCCTCTAGTGCAAGAGTTGCAGCAGCAGACAGCCATCCTGAGGACTCCAATGCCCAGCAGATCAACCATATAAGTATCGACTAGATGAATTGTAAAGTCAGCCTACTTTTGTCCCAATTTATCAAAATTTATACTTGTATTAGGATCTTTCAATCGGATAGTAAAAGCATTTCTGTGAACTATCACAATGTAATTTAGTTGCAAGCTCATTCTGTGAGCTCTTCCATTGTAAAACCGGAGCTTAGTCTCCCCCTACTTTTTTGAATACATCTAGCAACCGACATTGTGAAAAGAAAAAAAAAAAAACCATAAAATAGCAAAAGAAGAAAATGTTACACTGAATTCCTAACAATTTGTTAATTTGTAATAGATGTTAATTTTGTAATGACTAATTTTATAGAATTTTAGATATTTTTAAAAAATGTTCATGTTTATTAAGAAAGATTTTAGATAAATTAGTTTTGAAATTAGATAAAGATTTTAGATTTAAATTTAGAAATAAAGAGGTATGGAAAGGAAGTAAAGTAATATTTTGATGAATTGTATTTGTAAGACTGTTATAATTGAATGTTATTTAAAATTGAAAATAAATTTAAAAAAAATGAAGTGAAATTTTTAAAATATAGTTTTTAAGATGTGTAGTATCCAAATTTCATATTTAAATTCATATCTTATCCAATTGCAATTCGAATTCATATTCAAATTCGAACTTGGTAACGATGCTTTAAATGAGAGATTAAATCAGCCATATGAATTTTCTATACATGTCATTGCTCATGTGCGTTATACGTTTGAAAATTGGTAAGGAGTTGATCATGACTTATGAACGCCGTCTCTATTAATTCGACCGCGTGGTTTGAAGCAATTGACATTATGCGCCAATTTATATGATAATGAATCTATATTTTGACTTCTTGTATGGATTTGGATCTATGAATCTTTCGCCCATATTATTTTCGAATGAAACATCTCTTGACTAGTGGTCGTAATAATGGCCAATCAATTAAAATTGCGGTAATTTTTAAATGACGTAATGACCCTGAGAGCCACCAGGCTTGAATAAAGGCAACAAATTTTAAATTAGGTGATGGCCTGTCGATCGAATAGTCCACGATACTAAACGAGCTGATGGCGACGTATACCCTCTGAATTGAATGAAGTTCAATTCAGCATAAACAAATAATAAATCTGTTTCCATCTTCAAGCCCTCTGATGAAAACCCGAGATCAGCCTTAAGAAAACAAAGTATGTGCTTGAGAATGCAAAACAGGGGACTACAGTTTGTTGAAGTGGAGAGACAACTTAGTACGACTAGGTTTAATTTAAAACACAGTATAGAGATCATCTGCAGGGTCGGAGTATAAAGAAAATTTGTTTCGTGAACACTACTTTTATGTTAATTATATTCTCTCATCTTCTTTCGACACCAACGCACTCTATGGGCTTTGCTTTCGCTAAAGTGGTACAACAAGAAGGATGTTCTATTCTATGGGCTTAGATCTCGCAGTCTGGCTTTCTTTTCATGGACTTGGAATTGCTGCCATATTATTTCACTAAACTGGCCTTCGTCAAAATATCAAGATGAAACCTCACGATTGTGGGAGATGTATTTTTGCCATTGCTAAACTATATTTTGACGTTATAACATGTTTTCATATTTGGAAATTAAAACGTAATATTAATCCGCAATTATATGGCAAATTTACGGTATTAAACTAAAATGAGGAGTTTTAAAGTGATAAATGTGTTCTGGTTTTGTTGTGAGGGTATAGATATTTTCGTTTCTTGTGAAGTAAGAGAGGCATCTATATGAATTTATTAAATTGTATTTTTATATTTAAATTGAATTTATGATATCTTTTTATAACTTTCTCCTTATATTTGTTATTAATTTTATATATTTATATTATAATATTTTAATATTTTTATTTTATTAAGTCAATAATTTTACTTATTAATGGAATATATAATGAAATTCAAATAAAATTTTATAAACCTAACCAATCTTACCATCTTAATTCTAGAGAATTTTAAATAATATTTTATATAATATTTTAAAGTATAATTATATGTATATCTATATATATATAGATATATGAGTTGGATATATTATTTTTAGTTTTGTGAATGTTAATTAATTAAATTGATGCATTTTCCTGTTTTTTAATTTGTTATTGGGAAATCAAACCAATAGCATAGTTATATAGCTTTTGTCCATATTACCAAATTATCCAAAATAATAATGATGTATGTTGATAAGCCTTTTTCCATAAGGAGAACTATTATAGAGGCTATATCTATAAGTAGCATGAGGAGAAGATTCATTGTTTTATGAAATTAAAATGAAATATCTTACTCAAAATTTGTTAATTGTCTTTTGATTCAACTTTTTATTTTTCATATATTTGGAGATCTAGATTTGCAATCTTTTAAGCTTAGTAGAGACACTTTGTTGTAATATATTGAACATATAGAATGGGTAAAGGGTTTTTATATTGGTAAGTATAAAAAATGGAATGAAAAAATATAAAGGGGCATAAAAAAATGTTAATGAAAAATGAGATACCTACAATATCTACTAAGTAAAAGTATGATCTTTTTAAATCTAGAAGGTGTATTGGGTTAGTATTGTTAGGAAGTTAAATAATGTGATTTTTAAAGGTATTTTCCAACATTTAATCAAATTAAAGATATTGTTTAGTATGCTACGGAATCCACTCAATATATTAGACTGATCATATTATTGGTTGGTATTTTTAGACTGATCATATTATTGGTTGATTATCTTAGTGTTTGGTTGTTCTTTTTATTTTTTTCATGATATTATATTAAAGTAGGTTTGGGTTTGTTTGAAAATAAGAGAGAAATATAGGCATTGTTTCATTGGTTGGTTGGACAATGTGTGAGGTTTAAGTTTGAGATAGAAAGGCATTTCAAAGTGGGAAAAAAATAGCTATAAATAAAGCTATATTGAAGCATATGTGGAAAAGCCAATATCCCTAAAGTAGAGACACTTAATTCCTTATTAGATTAAGTATATGTTAGAAAGCAAGACCAACCAATCAATCAATCAACAACATTAGTAAATGCTTTTTGCATGCACGAAGAAAGCGGGTATTAAAATCTAATAAGAAATATTTTACCTAGTTCTCATAATACAATGACTCGATTAAGTTATAATAATTTATTTGGAATAAATAAAAAAATCAAAGTGACATGCTAATTGTCAAATATATGTTAAACGGATGGAAGATATAAGCACCTATGTATTAATAACAATGGAAATTAAATTTGTTAAGACATTCACTCATTAAAACATTACCTTTATAAGCCTTATTTACTAAAATATTTTAATATATAAAATATGAGATCTTATATTACGAAAGGAAAAATGATATCATTTTATGTTTTATTTGTAGAGGTAAGAAATGTTAAAAGAAAAAGAAAAAGTTGGCTTAGTAAAATTAAATATGGGGTTGATTGACAAAACAAGGAATGATTCACAAAACAAAGAAAGTTAACTATATTCATAGGGTTGAATTCTCATAGGTATGAATTATGACCTTTTATTAATCAAAATGAAGAATTTCATTCATTCTTATGAATGTCTCGATATTGTAGTAAGTGGTTTCATAGAAATAGATTGGGAAAACTTATGGTAAAAATGAAAAATGGACATAGACAAGTTCGTCAAAATAAATAGAAATATTTAAATCCATTATGGCTTATCTAGCAAGGGACAAAATATTTATTTATTTCCTAAGGTTGTATAAATTGATTGTTCCATGTAGGTTTAGGATATTATTGGTAGTGTATCAAGGCACAAACAAATTAAATAATTCCAAATTGTAGATAGTCATAAAGAACATTTAAATTTTCCATATGAAGAACACAACTATATAGGTAATTTTATGACATAAAGGTAGAATATTGACAATAAACCTTGAGCACATAGAGAAAACATTTCATATCATGAGGTAGTTGAACATGTACTTAGGATAATTCTTCAAAGATTTGACATGATTGTAGTAGCCATAAAGGAGTCTGAAGGTATATCAAAACTACTAGTAGAAAAAACCACAACATCTTTGTCAAAACATGAGACTAGAGGCAACATATTTAGTTACTCTTTGGAAATTTCATTTCAATCTTAGATGTTTATTAATAGAGAAAGAGGTGGAGGATAGTAATGAAGAGTTTTCTTTGATGTAGAAGACATGTGATCTTCTTAACATAATATATAGGCACACAATACTATATTTAGTTATGGAGCAACCAAAAGTCAAAAAACACAATGTTATTTCTACAAGACGTCTAGTCACCAATAAAGTGATTGCAAGAGAAAGAAATCAACTCTAAGTATAAAAGAAGCTATGGTGATGGACACTAATGAAGGTACATTAGAATCCATGCTACATTCATGTCAAGTATGTGAAGAATGCAAGAATAATTATCTCGAGTTATTGGACAATGGATACAATTGTCAGGTCATGGATAACAAAATCATGGTCCAAATTTTAGGTAATTCAATGAAAACTAAAGTAAAATTAGTAAATGAATATCCAGTAAATGTTTAGGGAAAGGAAAAAGTCTCTATTTTGACCAAGAAAGATCATAGGAATATATCTCAAATCTCTATTTTATACATGGTTTCACATTATATGAACAATGTAGGGAAAAAAAGTCAAAAGGGGTATATATTCATATTTTAAGGTCCCACATGTACCATTTTAGACAAGCCACCAAGTAAAAGACTCATTGCAAAAATACAAATGCTTACATTAGTATGAAGAATCTTAATAATTCATAATCATATGCATAGAATGTTTCACAATTAGATGTGTCCTAGCTAAATCAATTTAGTTATGGTCATCTACTTTAATAACCTTAGTATTTTACAAAAGTAATAAATCTTCAAATGTCTCTCGATGATAAATGTTTAATACATCTAGTGAGAGTTGGATTCTTTCTAAATGACATACAGATATTTCCCATCAACTAGTTTTTATAAAGCCAAAGAACCTTTTGAACGGGTACACACAGATCTCTTTGGTCCAAAATAATAAGAATCAATAGGAAGTAAAAAAAAATTCCTAGCATTTATCAATAATTTTTTTCGTTTTTACTTATCAATGATTTGTTCCTAAAGAATTGGATATATATTATTAGGAAAAAATTAGAAACCATTTGAAATTCAAACAATTCAAAGCCATTGTTGAGAGAAAGAGTGGGAAGCATATTAAGGTACTCGGGCCAGATAGAGGTGGTTAGTATGATTCCAAAGATATTGCATCATACTGTAAGAAAGAATCACAAAGTAATTTACAATAAGGGAAATTCCACAACAAAATGGAATAGGCAAACGATATATTAGGATCATGATGAATATCATGAGAAGTTTATTTAGGCTTAAAAGTCCATTTAATGATTTTTTGCTATAAACAATATCTAACCAATTTCTAACCAAGACTATAAACGAAAAGGTTTTTCAGAAAATTTAGAAGACCATGAAATCCAATATATAACATTTTAATATTTTTGGTAATCTATAATCCAATATATCACATTTTAATATTTTTGGTTATGTATCTTATATGTATGTTCTAGAAATTAAGAAAGAAACCTGATGATAAAAATGAAAAATATATATTTATTGGCAATAGTGAGTGGTCTAAAACAGATAGAATGTACAACCCTCTTAACAAGAAGTTTATAATAAGTAGGGTTGTTAAACTCTAAAAGTATCAGTCAACGGATGATTAGTTTAACAAAATAGGTTGAAGTTGGATTACTCGTTCATAAGAAGAACAAGTGGATTCTAAAGGGCATCAATATTTTCTACCAAGTCTTAAAATTAGAGTTAGAGATAGAATATTTAAGACAAGAAAGATGAATAGCTCATAATATTTCCTCTAATAGTGATTCAATTCTCCCAAGATCCTCTCTATGGAATGAAGAAAATAGGAAGTTTGAGAGAAATTTATGCTCTACATTATGATGTGCATTAGAAATCATACTTTTCCTTATTATTATGTCATCTAATATACTTTGAAGAAGAAGTCAACGAAAAAAATGTGTTCGAGTTATGACTAAAGAAATTTATGAAATTGAGAAGAACCACACAATATGTTGTAGTTCTACTGATAGGTAAAGTAAGTGTGGGAGTAAAATGGGCTTACATGATATAATTTAATGAGAAAGATAAATTTAAAACGAGAAAATCCAAACTTTTTTTCAAAAGGTTTGTTCAATAACATAGTCTTGATTATGCAAAAAAAAAATCCCAACAAAAATGTTAGACATAATTAGAACAATTTGGAAATCACAACTCAAAATAATTGGTTTGTTTATTAAAAGAATGTTTAATCAATGTTTTTAAATGAATTTTTGGAAGAAGAATCTATGTCAATTGACCACTTAAATTTTATGTTAGGGATCAAAAGAAAAAAATGGATAGGCTAAAGAAGGAATTATAGGGTCCACAATCTTCGTATAGTTGCATCAATTCCTATTTGTTTCAGAATAAGCTTAATAGAAGTATTATTGAAACCATAATTTACACCAAAA
>APFE031587161.1:465962-488263 GCA_000404065.3 Pinus taeda | reverse complement strand
TTCAAAATATTGACCTTGGTCTTATGAAGTATTTTCCTCAAATTAAAGTTGAGAAATTTGGATAAGGTATTTTTAGCTTTTAGTACAATTATTACCATGATATTTTGAAATAGTTTAGGAGAGATAAAAGAAAACCAGTCGATACACCAATTCCAATGGGTACAAAGTTATGTGAAAAAATGAAATGGTCAATAGTTAATCTTACTTTGCACAAGAAACTTGTAGGTAGCCTCATATACCTTACAACTACTAGGCCAATTATCATGTTTGGAGTAAGCTTATTGTTGATACATGGAGTCTCCTAAAAAATAGCATTCAAAGGTTTGTAAAAGAATCTTATAATATATTGCAAATATGACAGATTATAAAATCTAGTATTATATTTCAAAGGACAATATAATTGTTGGGTACATAGGTAGTACATGTTTAATATCATGGAAATCCAAAAAAGAATCACTATCACAATATTTTTAGCTAAAGAAAAGTATGTAGCAACTATGTCAACATCATGTTACATTTTATGGTTAAGAAAACTCTTAAGTAATCTTGCATATGAAGAAAAGAAGCCCATTTCTATATTTTGTAACAATATTTTAACCATTGCATAATCTAAAAATCATGTGTTTCATCTCAACATTAAATACATTGACACTTTTTATTATTTTATTGATGAGTTTGCTAACAATACCAACATCATTCTAAGTTTTTGTAAATATTAAGATCAATTGGAAAACAATTTCTCCAAGAAATTGAAGTGTCATGATTTTGAATTATTAGAGAGAACAACGGGGTATTGTCTTTGTTGATATTGGTAACACTTGAAATTAAGAGAGTGTTAGATAAGTGATTTTCTTGTTAGTTAGTGTCCACTTAAAATATATAGAAGAGATTAGTTCTTAATCTTGACTATGTCAATTGGTTATATTTATATAGATACTATCAAGATATTATGATAAAATTATTCTTTATATATATATATATATATATATATTATATATATTATATAATATATAATATAGTTTGAATCAATGAAGGCATCATTTTCTAGGTTAATATTTTTTTGAAATTGTGATTTTTTTGTGATTAAATCTTCATTGTTTGGGCTCACTCTAACTTTGTCATAAAAATATTATGGACCTGCAAATTTAAGATGAAAAAAAAAAACTGAATTGTGTAGAATAACCATTTACTCCAATTTAAAAAACAAAATATATTTTTCCCAATTTCAGCAAACTCATAAAAAAATATATATTAGTATTAAATAAAAATTAATTTTCACCAATTCCATAATAAAAACAAGGCTATACAAAATTCCTAAAACACTATCTGATAATCTTTATAATACTAAGAATATTAAAAGTGAAGAAAAAAATAATATTTTAAAAGATTAATACTATGTTTATATTACTTTTCAGTACATCCACACTGCAATTTAATTTTAAAATTATTTTGTAACCAATATTATTTTCTAAATTATTTAATCCATCAAAATTATATCTATCTAACAAAGTGTATCTGATTTTTTAAAGCTTTTCATGAATAATCAAAAACCATAATCATAAAAAAATATTTAATATCTAAAATATTTCATTAAATAATATCTTAACGATGTATTTGTGATACTATTCAAAAATATGTAAGGATAAATGAAATGATATATCTCTCAATTCAATTGGAATAAAATGAGTAAAATATGATCGGCAACATTCTTGAATAGATGTAAGGTATGTAAATAAATATCAACCATAAACATAATCTATAATTTTCATAATACTAAAATGTTAAAATGTTAAAGGAAGAAAATAATTTTATTGTAAAATGTTAATCACTATGTTATATAATATTTCACTTATACTGATTTAATTCAAACTGAATAAAAGATTATCAACAACATTCTTGAATAGATATAAAGTATGTGAATAAATAATCAACCATAAACATAATCTATAGTTTTCATAATTTTAAAATATTAAAAAAAAAAAAATTGTTGTAAAATGTTAATCACTATATTTTATAATATTTCACTTATACTCATTCTACAATTAAAATATTTCAGTAACCATGTTTAATGAAGATATATCTCATCATGCAGCTTTACCTGCTCTTACCCTAGCCATAATATTGATTACGGTTAGCTGCAACCACTGTAACCTTCGCATAATATCTGCAACCCATCATTTCTTGCCTCCACCTTCTTCAAACTGTCAATGATAATGGTTGGTCTACCATTCCAAGGTTTAGTGTGGAGGGTATGGAGTTGGACCTCGTGGATTACTTGTTGGATCCTTATCCGAAGCAAGCTATCTTCTATAACCCTAACCCTAGATCGATTCTCGTTTTGTCTACACTGTCCAGCTCAAATCTAGCATTCGTTGTCTCCTTCCCTGGGCTTATGGCCTTCACCCTACACATTGGGACCCTCTCCATCAACTCACCCAATCTAGACTGCCCTCCACTGTCTCCTGGTACCCTAAATCTTCTGGCTACCTGTTTGTCCCCTCTCTTTGACCCTACGCCCTCTACTGGCCATTTTTTTCCAAGAATCCTTCATCTTGCTCGAGAACCGACCTTGATGTGGCCGCTGAGACACAGAAGACCTCCGACCACCCGAGATGCTACGAGACGACCCAGGACACAGCTCCTCCTTTCAACAGTTTTGACACCTTGATAATCCGAGCTACGCCAGTGGAGCCTCACCCAAAAGCAATTAGCCCCTGGGATCCTTTATAGGATCACCCTACTGCGCCACATACAGGGCAGAGGAAAGCAAGGTGCATCAAGGCATCTGGCAAGCATTACACCATAAATTTTAGCGAAGAACTCACCATGAATGAAGTTACCGACAAAGTAGGGAAAGTCTAGTGGGAAAGGTTCATGGAAGAACCTACACGACGGAGCGATTAGGGATGTGGGTTAAAGAGATCTGGGGAAAGATTTTCATACAGCTCCCGGATGTTTAGGTACTGCCTCGAGGGTGGTTTGCACTTCATTTTTCCCTGGAAGAATACACAAACCTGGCTCTTGCACGATATTGGCATATTGAAATTGCTCTGGTACTGCTTAAAATATGGATCCCTCTCATTGATCTGGAAAGAGAGCAGATAGGAGCTGGACCTCTATGGGTACGGTTACTAGGCTTACCACTCTAGTACTGGTCTGAAGAAGTGTTTCTAAGGATCAGGAATACCCTTGGCACCTTCTTGGATTACAACAAATCCATAGTACAGTCCAAAAATTGAACCCTAGCCCACATTCTGGTGCATTTGGACACCCGGGAGGTCCTAGAAGAAAAACTTACCCTGCAATAGTGTAATTTCACTAGGGTTCAAATCCTTGATTACGAGGGCGTGCCATTTATATGTTGATGGTGCCACAAGGTCATGCATCTATATAAGGAATGTCCTCTAGTCTCGAAACCCCAGGAAGCAGCTATGGGAAAGGAGGCAGGCACTGATAAGGAAACCCCTGACATCCCCAAGAAGAATCCATCTCCAGTACCTGCACCATCTCAGAAGGCAAACCCATCCCAACCAGTCCAACAATCTATAGGCAACTCTTCGGGTTCCCCATCTCCACCTCTGACTCAAGCCAAGGCAGCAGCGGAAGTGGCTCGAACATCGGGTACACCTCTCCCCTCCTCCCCTGTTCTATCTTCTACTTATGCATTTTTTGCACAACATCTACATAATGCATCGGTTCAAGATCGTTCCACCTCCCCCTCATCAATTCCTTACCCTCTTCTCCCCCATCACCTGGTTTACTCCACCACTTCCCCTACCACTCATTTGGAGGCCACCTCTTCCCCATCATCACCTGCCCCAGCTCCCCCACATCCATATAACCTACGAATATGCCCTCCCTCTGAGGGTTCACATCCAACTCTCTCTGATCTTGGCCTGTCCCTCCCCTAATCGACTATCAAACCCCTTCGTGGGCACAAATCTTACCTTTCGCATGCAATTATCCAGGCTGGTGCTGAGGTGGTCTTGGGAAGGCAAACTTCATTAGATCGGATTCTTAGAGCGAAGAATACCCATGACATGGTTCCCCCATGAAATGTCTATCTTTCAACTACAGGGGTATATCTAGCTCGCCCAAAAAGCTAGCCCTACGCAGGCTATTTACTGTTGAGCCTGTAGACATTATCCTTCTTCAAGAAACCCTGAAGCCCAACACATCATTCATATTTTGCAGAATTTAAGCCTGGGATGGGAATTCCTTGCACTAGATGTTGTTGGACGATCAGGTGGATTGGCCTTGGGATACAATCCCCGAACCATAAACCTAAAGTCAGTTTGGAGAGGAAAGGGTTCATTGGTATCAGTTTTTTTCTACTGAGATGGGTATGGATCTCACGTTATGAATGTTTATGGGTTGTGTCAAGGACAAGAGGCTTTCTGGAATCAGTTCCTAAATCTCTCTCTTACCTCACTAGACAATCTCATCTTGGGTGGGGACCTAAATTTTTCCATTGGTTATAGTGAGTCTTAGTGATCATTGGCACAAATTGAACCACTCTCTGATATCATGGAAAACCTTCTTGATCAAGCTCACCTCACAGATATACCTATGAACAGACCCTTGCCAACATGCAGGAACAAAAGAGTTGGTGAGGTAGCCCTTGCTAGAAGATTGGACCGTTTCATCCTTAAAAATTTGATGATACAATGATTATGTCATTATAGGCAGTGTGTCAAAACCAGAGGCATTTATGACCACTCTCTTATCTACCTTGAAATATATGGTCCTCCTATTAAGCCCAAATCCTCATTCAAATTCAATTGATCTTGGCTTCTAGATCCCTCCTACACAAATCTGGTTTCAAACTACTGGATGCAAAACCCTCCCTCCTAAGGACACACTTGGGCTAAGGGATTTTGTCAAAACCTTTTGTATCTCAAGAAGCTCACTATCAAGTGGGAAAAGGAAAAACTCCAAAGGGATACCCATACCCTCACCTCTATTGAATCATCGTTGGCGCACCTTATGGATGACCACAACAGGGATTTCTTAAGTGCTGAAGCCAAGTCAAATTTGATTGAGCTAGAAAATCAAAGAGCCGGAATTCTGAAGGAAAGAGAGGAAACCTAGAGACTTAAGAGCATGCAATCTGGCTCAAAGAAGGGGATGAGAACATAAGGTACTTCCAAAAATTTGCCAAGGGAAGAAAAGCCTCCAACACCATTTGGAAAATTCCCACACTGGATGGAAGTATTGCAAAAAAATTCACTCAATTATCTTGGTTGGGTATCTCACACTTCAAACATATCTACAAGGAGCCACTAGTCTCAAACCTAGCTGATCTCATTCAAGTAGCATGGCACTTCCCAGGCTTTGTTGATCCGGAAGTGACAGCTGAGCTAACCTCTCTCGTCACCAAAGATGAACTTGAAGGGACTTTAAAATGGTTTCAGAAAGATAAAAGCCCTAGCCTAGAGGGTTGGCCCATTGAATTCTACTTAGCCTTTTTTGACCTCATTGGGAATGATCTACTAAATGTAGTTGAAGAGTGCAGGACCTCTGGAAAGATGTATGAGGCTACCAATGCCACCTTCATTGCCCTTATACCAAAATTTGACTCACCTGCATCCTTCAATGATTTCTATCCCATCTCTCTTTGCAATACCCTATACAAAATCATCGCAAAAATCATTGCAAATCGGCTCTGCACTATACTCCCCGATCACATTTCTCCTGAGCAATTTTCCTTTCTACAAAATAGACAGATCCATGAGGCCATAGGCACAACCCAAGAAGCCATTCACTCTATCAAATCTAGAAATCTAAAAAGCATTATCCTCAAGATAGATCTTGCTAAGGCTTTTGATTGTGTAAGCGGACTCTTCATTAAGATGATCCTAATCCACTTAGGATTCCCTCTAGATTTCACAGACTAGATTATCTGTTGCATAACCTCGGCATCCTTCAGTGTACTTATTAATGGCTCTGTGTCCCATTTCTTTCACATCGAACGTGGACTTTGATAAGGATTCCCTCTATCTCCCCTTATGTTTCTAATAGTGATGGAAGGTCTCAACATGCTCATTGGCACCGCAAAAAGGGAAGGCAAACTCAAAGGACTAAAAATGAACGAACTCTACCATCTCACACATCTCCTCTTCGTTGATGATGCTATGATCTTCCTGGATGGTAGCATCAGGGATTCTACCTCCTTCCATGACATAATTATTCTCTTTGAAAATGCCACTGGTATGGCTACAAATTATACCAAATCTACTACTACTCTGTCTCACACCACCCCTTAGGAGGATAGAGCAACCCTCCAATTTTTTCATTATCAATTGCACAATCTCTCGAATGGTTTGAAATACTTTGGTTTTAGGATCAAACCCCACAGTTACCGGATTGCTAACTGGGTCTGGTTAGTGATTAAAATAGAGAAGAGATTGAAAATTTGGAATCATAGATTTCTATCAAGAGCTGGGTGCCTTGTCCTAATAAAATCAATGCTCGAAGCCACTCTTGTATATTTGATGTCACTCGCCTAGATCCCTTGGGGAATACTCGGACGCATCCAAAAGATATGTTGTCGATATTTATGGAATGGACAAAAGGAAGGAAAAACTTTTGCTTGGGTAATCTGGAAGAAAATTGCAATGCCAAAAAATGGGGGAGTGGGGGTTAAAAGTCCTGTCTGTTTTTGCCCAAGCTCTTGCAGCCAAGATGAGTTGGTCCCTTCTCACTTCACAAAATCTATGGATGATTGTGTTATACCACAAATACATTTGTCCTCAGCAAATATTGGACTGGGTACGTTTACAAGACTGGCTTAATGTGGGCATTTCCATAATATGGAAAGCAATCCTACAAACGATGCCTTTCATCATATCACGCTTGGCATGGCACATTAACGATGGAGCATCTTTTCGCATTAGTATTGATCCATGGATAGGAGGGGGAAACAGATACCAATTGCCACCTGATCTCATTCAATATCTTCATCAGAGAAATATCACGACGATTGCACATATTTCTGATCATGAGCACAACACTATTTCTAAACAAAATTGGAGGACAACACCTGAAATGGACATTCTTGTACAATGGCATCAGTCCTAGGATTCACATCTATCGGCTTTGTCTAAAGCTCATGTGAATCTAAGCCATGACCTAGATGTACTAGTATGGATTCCAGTTGATCATGGGAAATACACCCCAAAACTGGGCTACAACCATCTTCCCTTAGACTGCAAGCCTACACTTAGTAAAGAATGGTGGCAACAGATTTGGAAAATGAAAACTCCTCCCCAGGCACGCCTCTTCATGTGGAGTGTCTTATGTAACAAAACTCCTACAGGCAATGCCCTTATGCACAGATCTATTTACGGCCCGATCAGGTGCATTCTCTATAAACAAGACTCTGAAACCAATGAGCACCTATTTTTTCTCTACCCGACTGTCATTCAATTCTGGCAAGCTACAACACAACATCTCTCTATGAAGAACACATGGAAAGGCTCTTATATTCTCCAAGCATGGAGCAATTGGACTGCAGCACACCAGGGAGCAAAGGCACAATGCCTACCTCTTATCATCTATTGGACTATATGGCTCGCACGGAACCAAATTATTTTCAAGAATGAAACTGTCCGTTGGCCTCTTCTCGTTGCAAAGGATGTGGAAACTTATCATGACATCCACAGAACCTCGGCCCCTAGTCGGATTGATAAAATTAAGCCATGGGCTTACTTCGATGGAGCAGCCCAAAAGATGGTTGCGAAGGGGGTTTCATGCTATACATCTCTAATCAACACTTCTATAAGGTCCAATTAGGACTAGGGGAGGGAAAAAACAATTTTTCTGAGCTTATTACACTCAGACATCTGCTCCATTTTGTTTTAGCTCATGAGTGCACTACCATCCAGATCTATGGGGACTCAAAAATTATTATCAACTTGTTCAACAACAAAAATCATTGTCATGCTATTTCACTACAAAATACTTTGGATGAAGTCTACAATTTCAAAGCAGTGTTTAACTCAGCCTCTTGTCATCATATATACAGGGAATATAATGAAGACATTGACAGACTTTCCAAGGAGGAAGGAGGGCTCGCTACTACCCCGAGGCTTGTGGATAATCTCTTGACAGACAGGAGAAAATTTCTACCAATACCACCACAGGCCATATATAGACCAGGATTAACATAGGGTGAAAACCTAACTATATATATATTTTTTTGTTTTATCATAGTTTAATCCAAAACATGTATATATTTATTTTCTGCTGCTATATAGATAAACAGTCTGAATATGTAGAGGAAATGGCTTGACCATTTATATTTTGACACACGGTGATTCAAAATGGTCATGGACCAACAATTCTTGCATATGCCTCAGGCATCTACTACATGTAATTTTTCCACTTAATGAAATATTACGATTTTTCCATTGGAAAAAAAATTAAAATATTTCACTTATACTCACTTTACAATTTAACTTTAAAATGTATATAACAATATTAATTTTTTCAAAGTATTAATCCATAAAAATTATATAAATTTATCAAAAAATATCTATTTTTTAAACATCAAAAAAATTATTAACATTTTTAATTAATTATTTTTTTAAGTTTTCAATTAATTAATGTAAATAAACAAAAACCATTATCATAAAGTTAGATATCTAACATCTAAAAATTCTCTTAACTATTTTCATTAAATAATAGATCACACTGTATTAGCCGTACCAATCCAAAATGTAATTACACATGAAATGATATGTATCCTGATCCAATTTGGATAAAATGAATAAAGAGTTGTGCGTGACACTTTCACATAGATGTAAGATATGTAAATAAATGATGAACCATACAGCAAGACAGTATATTTCCCTAGAAATCATACGTTAATCTGATCTACCATGAATAATTTTTTGCCATTGACCACCCTATTGTCCTACTGGCTTGGATGGTTGCTAGTGAGCGACGTGTTAAAGTTTATATCTTTGTATTTTAATCTTCTTTTATTGATATCTTAAAAATGAAATGTTAATCTGATCACCACGAACAGCATCTTCTATATTAATTCCTATTTAGATTTCTAACAACGGAACCAAGAATGTAGCAATGTCACTCATAATTGTTGCAGATCACCACTGTAGAAACTGATCACGTTATCGTCCTTCTAGTTTCGCTTGTTAGTGATATTTTATTTTAATGTTTATCCTGGCATTTCCTGAAATCCATTGATTTTTCGGTGCGCTCTGTGTATATGTAATGTATGTTAAATGTGTTCCCTTCCTACAATTTGCAGGTTTATGCTCAGAACTTCTACCAAATCAAATTTTAAAGTGTTACTTAAGTTGAAAGGCACAATAAGTCGAAAGCTCAATAGATTGCTCCTGTTTGCATGTCGATCACATTGAAGATTAACCCGTTTTCTCCTCGCGACTGGTGGCATGACAGATTGGACGAAGTCAGGCACGTAGTCGCCCTCAAATCCCACTTTTTTTTATTTCTGCTCTATTATTCTACGCTCCATATTAAATAGGGCATCTTTCACAATATTATCGAATATTTATAACGAAATCAGTTGTCAACTAAAAACACAAAATTTTCTTTGCACGAACAAATTAAACTATGTGCTTTAAGTGAAGAATTGAGTGAACGATATGAATTTTCTATGTATGTCACAGCTCATATGCGTTAGACGTTTGAAAAATGGTAAGTAGCTGATCACGAGATACGAATGACGTCGCTATTGAATTGACTTCCTACTTTAAAGCCGTTAACGTTAGATGGTAATGAATTTACATTTGACTTTTTATATCGACTTGGATCCAATCTTTCCCCCGTAGAACTCTCGAACGAAATTGCCTGTTCATCTCTTGACCATTCGTCGTAACAAGATCACTCAATTAAAATTTGCCGTAGTTTTTAAATGAGATCATGACCTAGAGAGCCACCAGGCAGTGGCCTCTCGATCGAATATTCCACCATACTAAATGAGCTCTTGATGATGCATACTGTTTGAATTGAATAGTACAAGACAAACAAAAAAAATCCGCGTTTCCATTTTCGAGGGTTGTGTTATGAAAAATTCTGATCAGCCAAGACAAGGTAAGGGTATGTGGGGTAGAACGAAAAACAAAGGACAATAGTTTCTTAACGTGGTGGAGAGTCAACTTACTACGACTAGGTTAGGCTTAAAAGACGCTAGAGATATCATCTGCATGGTTGGAGTACGAAGAAAAATTGTTTGGGACACACTACTTTTATGGTAATTATATTTTTTAATCTTCTTTCTGCACTGACCCATAACATGGGCTTTCCTTAGCTCGATGCATGTTCTCTTCTATGGGGTGAACCGCCACACTCGCCTTTTTTTTCATAGATTTGAAATTGTTGTTAATATATTTCACTGAATTCGTCTTTGACCCAGAAATTTCATTTCAAATTCCCGTGATAATTTTGTTTGTGATCGATTAAATCAATAACACATAATGAAATTAAAATATTTTTTCAATTCTATTTCTTAATGTGAAAATTTGGATTACCTTTAACTTCTATTATACTTTGATAGAAAATAAACATGTACATAGGTACACTTTTACTTTTACTTTTAATTTGCCATTAAAAAAGGAAATGTAATTTCTAATTATGTATAGCAACCAATGCGATTTTCGTTTTAGTTACAACTGAAAACTTGTCCCCCTGATCTATTTCATTTTTTTAATATTTTTTTATATCTAAACTCATTTTAAACTTAAATTTGTTTATTTTATCATAAGCATAAGCATTGAATTTAAATTCGAATAACCATTTTGAATTTCCAAGAGGTTATTGGTAGATAATTTTCTAACTTAATAATATTGAATTGATGAAATAAAATAGAATATTAAAATATTATAAAGCAACTATTTACTCCAATTAGAAAACAAAAATATTTTTTCAAATTCAAACTCATAATAAAATAAAAATATATATAATATTAAATAAAATTGATTTTTCACCGCCAATTCTATACTAAAACAAGGCCATACCAAATTCCTAAAACATAACCTTCAATCATTATAATAGTAAAAATTAAAGGGAAAAAAAATTATTTTAAAACGTTGCATACTATGTTTTATAACATTTCACTTTAGGTCCACATGACAATTTAATTTTAAAATATTTGTAGCAATATTAATTTTGTTTAGTTATAAATCCATCAAATTTTTATAAATCGATGACTATGTATCTTCCATTCCTTTAAACATTAAAAAAATTACAAAATAAATTAGTTAAAATTTTAAATTTTTTATTAATATAAATAAACAAAAGCAATAATCATTAAAAAAAAAACATCTAACATCTAAAATAATTCTATTAAATAATAAATTAACAATGTATTATTTCAAAAGGTAACGACATGTGAAATTATATATTTCCTCTTTCAAATTGAATTAAACTAATTAAAAAAGGTTTATTATGTTTATAATATTTCACTTATACATATCTTAGAATTTGATTTAAAAATATTTATAATAATATCAACTTTCTTAAACATTAATCTATACAATTATAAAAAGAATTTGATTTGAAAAATATTATAATAATATCAACTTTCTTAAACTATTAATCTATACAAATTATAAAATTATATAACTTTAAGTATACATCTCATTATTTGAAGATTAAAAAGAATTTCAAAATAAATTAATTAACCTTCTAAAAATTATAATGCAAAAGCCGTGATCATAAAAGGATCTCACATCTAAAATTCCATTAACTATTTTCTTTAAGTAATAGATTACAATGTAATAGCCATACTATTCCAAAATATAATTACACATGAAGTGATATATGTTCTGATTCAATCTGAATAAAATGAAGAAAAAGTTGTAGATTAACACTCTCACATACATGTAAATGTATGATCAACAATGCAGCAAGACAGTAGACTTCCCTAGAAATGATACGTTAATCTGATCTACCATGAATAATTGCTTTTGCCATTGACGGCTTTATTATCCTTCAGGCGTTGATCGTTGATAGTGAGCCACGTGTTAAAGTTCATATCTTTGTCTCTTTGTCTCTTAATATTGTTTTTTATTGATATATTAAAAATGAGATGTTAATCTAATGGTCATGAGCAGTACCTTCTGTATGGAATATCTATATTGATTCTATTGATATTTCTAACAACGTATGGAAGAATTCTAGCAATATGACTCATAATTACTGCAGATCACCAGTGTAGAAATTTATCACTTTAACGTCCTCCTAGTTTCGCTTGTTGCCGATATTTTATTTTGATGTTGATCCCGGCATTTCATGAAATCCAATAATTTCTCTGTGCTCTCTGTGTATATATAATGTAGGTTAACTGTGTTCCCTCAAAGCACACTGTATTTGATTTCTGCTATATTATTCTAAGCTCCATATGAAATATGGGTATATTTGAGAATATTATCTAATATTTGTGATGAAGTTATAATGAAATCAACTTGTCAAGTAAAAAACACAATTTTTTCTTTGAACAAACAAATTAAACTATGTGCTTTAAATGAAGAATTGAGGGAACTATATGAATTTTCTATGTATGTCATAGCTCATGTGCGTTAGACGTTTGAAACGTGGTGGGTAGTTGATCACGAGATACGAACGCCGCCTCTATTGAATTGATTTTGATACGAACCGTTGACTTTTTGCTCAGATTTAGATGGCAATGAATTTATATTTGACTTTTTATATCAACTTGGATCCATAAATCTTTCCCGTACAACACTCTAATGAAATTTCCTGTTCATATCTTGACCATTCGTCGTAATAATGGCCACTCAATTAAAATTTAATGAGATGATGACGTAGAGAGCCACCAGGCTTGAATGAGGCAACACAATTTAAATCAGGCGATGAGCTGATGGCGACGCATACCGCCTGTATTGAATAAATTTCACTTTATTACAAACAAATAATAAATCCGTTTCCATTTTCAAGGCTTCCGTTATCAAACTTTTAGATCAGCTCAAACAAAGTAAGGTATGTGCTTTACAACGCAAAACAAAGATCCGTTGAGAGTCCACTTACTGCTACTAGGTTAGGTTTAAAAGATGATAGAAATAGCATCTGCATGGTCGGCATATGAAGAAATTTTGTTTGTTACACACTACTTTTATGTTAATTATATGTTTTTTTTCATCTTCTTTCTACAACAACCCATAACAAGAGCTTTCTTTACCTCAATGCTACAGCGAGATGCATGTTCTATTCTATCGGCTGAACCGCCACACTCGGCTTTCTATTCATACACTCGAAATTGCTGTTAACATATTTCGCTAAATTCGTCTTTGACCAAGATACTTCATTTCAAATTCGTGTGATAATTACGTTGTGATCGATTAAATCAATAATACATAATGAAATTAAAACGATTTTTCAATTCTATTTCTTAATGGCAAAATTTGGATCGGTCTTGTTTTTTATTATACTTTGATAGAAAATGAAAATGTCAATTTTCCGCACGACATAGACACTTTTACTTCGCCATTAAAAAATGCTTAACCTGACATACAACAAAAATAATTTCTAATTATATAGGGCAAACAATGTCATTAATCTTTTGGTTTTGGTTTTACTTACAACTAAAAACTTGTAACCATAATCTATTTCTTTCTTCTTTTATTTTATTTTTTTATTCTTTTACATTTCAATTAACTTTAAATTAGTTTATCTTCTTATAAGTATTGAATTTAAAGTTGAATAACAATTTTGAACTTATAAGAATTTTATGGGCCGATCTCCAATAAGTTTTTTTATGATTAATATTATAACCTAATATAAAAAATTGAAAATATTGCACTTTCATTTTTTTTAACAATTAATAAAAATATATAGATGTATATGTTTAATAACTAATTTTATTCAACTTTAAAGGCAATTAAAAGTAAATAAAAATAAAATAAAATTATTTTACCTTATCAATATTCAATAAAATTTAAAAGATGTTGAATATCATGTTAACTAAAATTTGAACTTAACTTCACATTATAAGAAATATAATAAGAAAACTATATGTGCGTTGATCATTTAAAATATTTCAATACCCATAAAAAAAAAATAAAACAAAAATAATTTGTTAGTGTATTTACTAATTCTTAATATAAGTAAATATGTTATATGAGAGATTTTTTTTAAAATTAAGTAATATTAACGTATCAAAAATATAATATAACAAAAAAATGAACATATGATTCATTCATTATTTTAATTAAAAATTAATAAATGAAAAATCATCATGATTCATATTAAGTAAATATTTCAAGGTCGCTCACCCATTTTACCCACCCACATACACATATAAAGAGATTAATTTATATATATATATTAATGGTCAAAACATTTTAAAAGATTTCAAGTAATCTCTCTATTTTGATCTAGGTATAATTTTTTTAGTAATTTTTTCCTAAAATATAATAAAATTTTGTATTGCAAATTTAAGTAATCTTGTCTGCACAATTCAAGTGCCCAATTTGGACTTTAAAGACATTGTATTCATTCATGAAATAAAAAATTGTAGTTTAAACAATGAAAAATTACACATGCTATGTGTATATATAGAACGAGTTTAAATCCATTTTAACCATAGATATATTAGGCCTCAAGAGAGATTGAATCTCTTATAGTGCAAACCTTATTTTAAATTTTGTAGTAGAAAAGAGATTTTCATATCAAAATATTTGATCCCTCTCAATACTTGCTATATCTATAATTAAGATAGATCTACACTCGTGATATTATATTTTTATTTCATATGATCCATCCATTTCTTATGATATTTTATTTTCTCCTAATTTAAATATTCTTCTATGATCATAACTTTACACATCTTACCATAATATTTATGCTTAATAAATGCCCTAATTTCCCTTGTTAACCTTTAGAGTGTCTCATTTATGTGCAAAGTTGATCCACTCTTTCTTTGTGTGATTTCACTCTATGTTGTTCCAATGCTACCTTAATGCTAAATGTAATTTAGTTGATATGTAATTTAAATTCCATTTGAGGAATTTTTTATGTACATTTTCAACATCTTGTTTTGAAAATCATTTTCATATTCCTGAAATATAAGGTTTTTATATAAAAAAACTTTGAGTAATATCATAATACATTTTGTGAGCATTACGGGATCAATTTTTGTAATGATCTTCAGTATTCGGAATGAAGAAAAATCCTTTACTCTTAAAATTTTGAAATGATTAACGATTGAGTTACAATAATAGCTTGCTCTACATATCCAATATAAAATTGTATTATCTCCACCAAAGTCTGGTAATTTCCTTTTGTCCAACATATCTATAATTTGTAGTGATAATACGTTATTAATATGGCTTAAAACTAAAAACTAAATAGAGGTACAAGCTGCACAATAGAAGTAAGAAAAAAAGACAACCTTTAAGAAACTCCCAACCCATAAATACAAAATTATAGAAAATTTAAAAAATATATTCATTAAATATCTTAGTAGCACAAGGAACCATGGCAAGTTTCATTAGCCACATCCCTTTGAGAAAATTATTACCTCTATTATTATTCTCGTAATCCATTCATAAGTATAATTTAGTATACGGCCAACATGAGAGAAATATACTAAGTTGGTATCTTATTAATATAAAGAGAAGATAAATATTTGAATATCACCAAACAAATGATTATGGGTTGTGAGGTTTCTTATTCACCATCGATCCAAAGTCCCCCTAGTACAAATACAAGACAACTTTGCATGGATTAGCATAGGATTGATTTATGGAAAGAGCATTAGATGAGTTATCATTTATAATAATAGTGAAGTTCCATTAGCCTTTGCATGGATTATCATAGGTTTGATTTAAGGAAAGAGCATTAGATGAGCTATAATTTATAATAATAGCGAGGTGTCTGTAGTCTTTTCATGGGCCATGTTCATGATTGGTTTCTACTATAACTATTTTGACATTAGTGAGTTCAAAAGGGTTTTTATATACTAGAATCAACCAAATGCTAAGTGCAAACCATTGAGAGTGCGACTTATTTCCTATGGGTATGCCTAACCCCTCTCCCATGGGAACCTAAGATTTTTAATTTTCTTGATGACAATATCACTACAATAGAACATTTCAAATGTGCAGTCTTTTTGTGGTGGCCTCTACATGAGTTCCATTTGAGGAATATCTTAGACCTCCACATGTACATCCTTTGGGCCAAACTGATTTTAGACCATCTTCTTCATGTAGTGACACTGGTGTTTCTTGTTCCAATCAAATAAAACATTTCAAATAGATAGTTTATTTGTAGTAGCTTTTAAATAAGTTCCATTTGGAGAATATCTTAAACCTCCACATATAGAGCCTTTGGGCCAAAGTGATCTTAGACTATCTTCTCCATATAGTGACACTCATATTTCTTGTTCCAATCAAATAGTATCAAATGTATACTCTCATTACACCCCATATTTTCCATATAGTGACACACATGTTTCTTGTTCCAGTGAAATAATATCAAATGTATACTCTCATTACACCCCATATTTTCTATAACTTAATAGAAAGTCCTATTCATAAATTTTTTATGGATGATATTAGAACCATTTTTAATTAATACTAAATCATTAACTATATATTTAATTTTACAATTTTCAAATTTTTAACAATCTTAACTTTAAAATACCAGGAGAGATATTCATTTCTTCCTCAACTTAATACAACCATGGCTACAAATTTAACATACATATATTTGAATTGCTTTATGCCCGTGTACTTTAATAATAACTTGGTAGGTTTTAAAAATTGGTTGCTTCTATACAACACGGAAGACTAAAGAGTAAAAGAGTGAACGACTTATTTGCAATAATACATGCTTAGTGTTGCATACTTTTATCCAGTTTTCTACGGACCCAATTAATATCGAATACTTTTGTTGAATTTTTCGATCTGTTAGCCTTCATCTATTTCATCGGATCCAATTAATATTGAATACTTTTGTTGAATTTTTTGATCCGTTAGCCTTCATCTATCTCATCTCGATATATATTTTAAGAAAAAGATTGACAACGAAATGGTAAGACCATGTTTGCATTATATGATGAATTTTACTGAAATTTTGTAGTGGTTTTAAAAAATCACAAGTTTAAATTATTTTATGAAAGATTAGAATTTTTTTATAGGGCCATTTTTATATTTTACTATTGTAGTAATTTTAAAAAATCGCAAGTTTAAATTATTATTTTTGGAAATGTTATTTTTTTTAAATAACTAAATCAATTAAGACTAATTAAAAAATTATTTCACAATTAAAAAAAATAATTTTATCTATTATTCAAACCATTAAAATAATCATTTCTCTTTTATTTACAGTCTGACTGATCGAGTTTGACACACGTTTTACCAGAGGCATCTTAAGAAAAGACTAACAAAAACCATTTCATCTATTATTCAAACCATTAAAATAATCATTTCTCTTTTATTTACAGTCTGATTGATCGAGTTTGACACTCGTTTTACCAGAGGCATCTTAAGAAAAGACTTCTTACAACAAGAACTAGATGAAATGATAAATTGGCAAGATGACTTTAATCTGTTAAAAATGGAAAATACAGTTAATTCAACTAAAAGTATTGGACTGTTTACAAATTAAAATTACTATTTGTTCTGTGAACGGATGATTGCAGTGATTCTTAGGGAATAAAAATATATATGTTCATATGAAAATTTCATTTAGAATTGCTATGGGTCTAAATATATTTGCACTCAAAGACTGCCATGACATATGGTTACAGATTACATAAGTACAGGAGTGCAGTACAGATCTATGCGAAAACATAAAATATTTAATAATATTATGATTGCATTCATATGGTTAAAGCTGAAAGTATATTTGTGGCCGAAAAGCCAACAGGACACCGATATCGATACAGTCGATCAAGAAAAAACATAAATATATTCTTTACACAAAATATATTTATTTATTGAGGAACACACTACAGGTCTAGAAACATTGATATGGACACCATTTCGTCCGAAATGTATCCATGGGGCCTTGAACATTGTTGGGCTACCTAATAGATAACACCCTGACACACTACGAGATAGAACAAAGCACGAGTAGCGTTCAATTTCATCGTTACGACAAGCGCGAGGAGGATTTCGAGAAAGTCCGTTTAACCCATCTCCTAAAGCCAGAGTTGGTCTTCTTACGCGCACCAGGACTACTAATTACTCTCCTGTACGTACGATGATCTTCATGTCGATGGGCAGAAGCAGCGGAAGGCGCGAGATTCGATCCGACGCTTCCGCTGTGATAGAAAACTTGATTTGTCGAAATCTGAGGCGGCTTCAACATATTTTCCGATAAAACACCATCTGCAGCAGCATGAACATTATTATTAATGGCCAGAGTTGATCTGCCATATCCGTGTGATTCCCGGGGATTACAACCGTCGCGCCATACAAAACCCGATGACCCCTCCCTTCTAAACGACAAGGATGATCTAGTAAAGGAAGAAGCCATTGGATACAAAACAACTGGATTAGACAATAGAATACACTCTCCTCCCTCCCGTTTGCTGCTATTTAACAATGGCCACAGATAGCATGACAGATTTGAAGGGTCGATGAGGTAATCATAGTAAAAACCGACTGTAATTCATTTTCTTCTGTATTTCTGTACCACTCAATTAATGTAATGGTTACAAAATACGACCTGGTCAGCTTGAAAAAACGCTGTGAGATTGCTTGCACGGTCGGAGAACAAAGGAAAATTTGTTTCATACACGATAACTCTATGTTAGTTATGTTTTTTTAATACTTCTTAGTTGCTTCTAGAAACAAGGCGCAGGAAGATTCATCACCGGTGCTAGTGGTACGGCTTTCTTTAGTTCAATGTCATAACAAGAGGTATCGTTTACGCTAATTTAGCTGTGCCTGAAATGTCATACTGGACTCGCGCTTTCTGGTTAGACGTTAAATTGTGTGATGACATATTTCACTAAATTGACCCTTGCGGAAATGTCAAGATTTACATTTCTTGTGTTTACATGATTTTGCTCATATCCACGATATATAGGAAAATGGATATGCAGAATTTATAACTTCCAAAGTGGCTTAAATGTTAATAATTATTCATAAATGTAATTTGCCTCTTTATTTATTTAGATTTAATGAGTTAGAAACATTAGTTATAAATAACTTGAGTCAAATTCGACTTAACTAAAACAAAGTTGAAACTTGGAATGAATTGGATGCTTGGAAAGGTGGTTTTGACACCTAACAATGGCTGGAATTAAATTTTCCAACACTCCCCCTTAATTACAACCACATAAAAATTCAATTAAGATACATGTTGGTCTATGTGTCACCTAGATTTACAATTTAAAAATTGACCTCAAATTTTCCTTCTTTTTTTTTTCGAGATCCTATAGCCTCTAAATTGTTTTAATTTATTACAACCACATAAAAATTCAATTAAGATACCAGCTGGTCTATGTCTCATTTAGGCTTACAATTTAAAAATTGACCTCAACTTTTCTTCTCTTTTTCTAGATCCTATCACCTCTAAATTGTTTTAACTTTTTCTTCTTGTTGTAGGCTTCAAATTTCAAATTCTTCATTTGTTGGTGCAAGTCTTCCATTCTTCCGGGCTGTAAAAGAATATCCTCGACTTCTTCAAAAAATTACTTGTATGTGGGTTGCTGCCACGTATTATCTTTTGTAGTGTTCTTTTCATCATCAATCTGCTACAACATAAGATTATAATAACATAAGATTATAATAAAATAATATAATCTGCTACAACATAAGATTATAATAAAATAATATTTCTTCAGGACTCCAATACCTAAAGATTTCATTAATTTCTTCTTCATCGATGTTGTCTTCAACATTTATTTCTACACCTTCTATGCAAATTTCATCAAAGCATGGCGTTGCAAGTCATGCTTAATGTAAATAGTCATTCTATGTGCACATTTGAAATCAATGGTAAGTTTAAAAACATCTACATAACGACATTGATTAGGTCTTTCTACTTTGCAATGAGAGGTTTTCCTGTTGCGTTTCTTTCTCAGTTGTTGCTTCTGCATGTGTCTCTGTTTTTTTTCTGGGCTTCCTTCTTTGATTTTGCCTCTTTCTCCATCTCTGTCTTTTTGACTTCTATACTAACCTGTGTTGGTGCAAACAAGTTGCTTTCAACTGTCTCACCAAATAACATCATGTCAATATGATGTTTTTGTTGCATCACCTGCAACCATTCATCATTAGCCAAATTCTCTTTATCAAATTTTACATTAGCAATGTTAATTGCTTGATTCACCTTAGCATAGAGTGCTCCAATGGCAGTTTCATTGTCTTCAGCGAGCTGCGTTGCTAGATTCACCAAACTTTCATTAGCAAGCTTTGTTGATGGAATCACCGAATTTGCCTCCACTTGTGTCTGTGCACAGTGGACTTCCTGAGCATCTACATGCTCCTTCTCTTTTTCTTTTGCGACATCTTCACAGACATCATCCACTTGTGGCTGAAAACAGTGGGATTCAACAATCCTTTCATATGGATGTAGATCTGCAGCTATAGATCCACCTACATCTTCAACTTCAATGCTCTCCCTTGGACCAAAACAGCTCTCAAGGGTATTCCAAGCCTCCTTGGTTGTCTTGGCTTCTGAAATCAGAAGTAGAACGCTGTCATCCACATATTATTTTATGCATTTCAATGCAAAGGCATCCTTTTACCTTTTTACTTTCATATCTAAAAACATCTCAAACATCTCTAGATATAGTTTTGACTTTCTCATCCTCTTGGCTTTTCCCATTTCTTAATTAATTTTTAACCCAAAAAAATTGTCACTCCCTTTCTTTAGTTCTCTCTTTAAAAAAAAACCTTCTTTTACACCATATAATACCATTTTAAAAACATTACATTATATCTGCTTTTACCCTTTTATTTCCATATCTAAAAACATCTCAAACATCTCTAGATATAATTTTGGCTTTCTCATCTTCTTAACTTTTTCCCATTTCTTAATTAATTTTTAACAAAAAAATTGTGACTGCCTTTCCTTAATTCTTTCTTTTAAAAAAAACTTTTTTACACCCCATAATGCCATTTGAAAATCATTACATTATATCTGCTTTTCCAAATCACGTGGAGCATATGTAAAAAATTATATGAGAAAAAAACTCTTTTAATAATTTCATAAGCCCTTTTAAAATATCACATGAGCAATTTTTTTTTTTTAAATCACAAGGTTTTTCAAATCTTTCCAATTAGAGGAATGACAAATTACATGATCCCTCTTAAAACCTTTTAAAAACTGTGAAACTCATTAACTTGAGCCTTCAACAAAAAATACTATTATATAAGAGGAATAAGACTTTGAAATAAGTTTTGTTGACTTTTGATATAGAATGGTGGCCGCGGACTTTTGTAGACTTTTGATATAGAATGGTGGCCGCGGACTTTTAACGAATGAATTGCCTAATTTTGTTACCTTAACGCTATTTGCGTTGAACAAGGCCCACGTGCTAACTCTTCCATCGATTTTGAAGGGCAGCATTAGTGCTCTAACGCACTGCCCATCGCAACTAACCCGCGCCAATTTAAAAACGAGCAAGGAAAATGTCGATTAACGTGCTTTCTCTTATGACTGGTAAGCGTTAGTGGTGTTACTAACGCACTTGTTTTAACGCATGGAAAACGTTAATTTCCAAAAAGATTTCATTTTGTTTCATTCGGTTTGTTGTAGCTGGCTTCTTGCTGTTTTTTCGCAGGCTTTTTTAAATTTCTGCTCTTCCCTTCGAGGCTTACTTTAAACTTATGTTGTTCTCTCAAAGAGGTTTATATTTTCTCTTCACTCATTTTTGCTCTCAAGAGGCTTACGCTTTCTCTTCACTCATGTTGTACATAAAATTGCACATAGCAATATATTCTCTATCTATTTGAATGAAGAAATTACACACATATTTATACAATCAATAGTCTCAAGATAGGAATTCTATCTTGGGCGTACACTAGTGTGGTTGAAAGATTCTCTCAACCACACACTAAACTAGGAGAAACTAAATTCCTATTATGTAGGAACAAACTCCTCAAGTGGAGAATTACAACCATAGATAAGTAGGAATTAATTATTTCTAACTCCCCTCCTTAATGACTATTTGTCGTGATAGTCAAATCCACCACCATCAAGCAAATTGCATGTACAGAATTTCCAAAAAACAAAGAGAGATCAGTGCCTTTCTAAGCCAAATATTCATGTCCAAATAACAATCACAAACAGTTGCGTTGATTGTGCCTTTCAACACAACTATGAGATAGAAAAGTGCA
>APFE031587161.1:440048-465952 GCA_000404065.3 Pinus taeda | reverse complement strand
GTATCATCCAAGAATTGTTCATTTATGTAATGTAAAGGAGGTTGCCCCCTCGAAGAGGCTGAATTCTAAGGCGTTGATCTATATTTTCTATCTTTTCTTGAGCTGGTTTCATAACATAAGATCACAAATATGATAGTCGGGCTTGTGACCTGGATGGGGCTCCTACTCCAAATGGTGTGAGGTCTAATTGGGACTTCATACCAGGGAGAACCCCTTCCCTATTGTCGACATCCAACATTGTTAGCATGATTTGGTTCTAGAAGGAGTGAAAATGAGAAGCTGAACCTATGAAGCCCAATTATAATCTTTCATCTTAAATGGCTTCCTCCCAAATCATAATTCTAGGATGTTTTTCTAAGACTATAAATCTGAAATTTCCCAAACGAATAATTCATAATTTGTCAAATATAAAGTTCAATGGTGAGGATGAAACAACCATTCTTGAGCACACACTTTGGTTTCTTGAATTTTGTGACTCTTTCAAAATTAATTGTGAGGATGTTGCTTGCAAGTTATTCATTCTCACTCTTGAAGTTCATCTTAGACTGGTGTCATACATTTCCGACTACTTCCATTCATTCTTTCCTACAACTTGTCATGGAGCTTCATCAAGCCTTTGATAGATATGATTATCAAAATGTGTATAAGATGATTATCTGGCTTAGAATGAAATCTAATGAATGCTTGGAATATTTTCTCAATCTCTTTCTTCACTTTTCTTATGAACTTTCTAAGGAAGACATAGATTGGGATTTTATGAATGAAAAGTTTCAATATTTAGTGCGTATTTCTTTGGAACCGCTTGAATCTGAATCTCTTGCAAGTCTCCCAACTTTTCTTGGTCATAGATCACTTAAAATTCCAAGAGGGGAATCTAATCCTCCTTTTGTTCCTTCTTACCCTCCTCCTTCATTATCAAACAATGCACCCCCATGTACTAATGTTGAAGTTGGAAAACTTGAAGATCATATTGTTGATCCATATATCCCATCTTCGTCTACCCCTCATAATAAAAATTTGAATATGTGTTTGATAACTTTTGAATTTGATTTAATTGATGACATTATTTCTTCTCTATATATCTCTTGTTCTCTATTGGTTAACTCTTATGACCCTCTGTGTCTTGATCACCTGATTTATTATAATTTCTATTGTGATCAAGTACAAGATGGTGATGTTGTTCTAGTAGAAAAGAAATAGCCTCATGATTCCTCTTATGATGATTATTTGTTGGCTTCATATTGTGAACAAGAATATATCATTATGGACGATTTACCATCTGAGTATTCTTCCTCTTCACCTTTGACACACTATTCATAATTTCCTGATATGCTTAATAAATCTATCACACTAGTTTTTCCTTTGAATGATGTTGATCCTTATGTTGTTGGTCTTGATTACAATTGAGAATGGTGTAGTCTTGATTTTCAATTTGAGGAAGAAAGGGTGGAATTTGTTGTTCATAATCTATTTCACTCGTCATCTTTGACAAGTGAAGAAGAAGAGTTTGTAACTCCACGTGTTCAAGAAAATCCTTCTTTTGATTCATCTAACCATGAAGACCCCCTAGACTTGAATGTGAAATATGATGCAATTAGTGGCATTGGTAAAGTTTTTATAGACATGTCTAGTGAGGATTTTGCATCTTCATCAATTGATCTTTCCAAGCCACTTGTTTTTGATGATTTTCTATTCTAAAATTTGGAAATATGCCAAGAAGTCAAGGCATTTCAACCCTTTCTGATGGTTATGTCAGGATCTCATAGTCTTGTCAAGGATTTCTAAGATTTTTTGATTAAAATCCCCTCATAGGATAATCTTCATGATTTGACTGAACATGGTGAACATATATATCCCTTTCAATTATAATATTCTTCACTTGGTTGTTTTCCATATCATGATATTATTGCAAAGTGGCTAGAAGAATCTTTCTTAGAAATCTGTTTCGCTCGTAATAAGCTTCGATATTTTTTGATGTTTTCCAATTTTGAAGACACAAATGATTGTAATTCCATTGGAAGCTATCAATATTTATGTGGCCAGCAAGACACAATGATATATTGTTTAGCTCAAGCTTTCGTGTCATATTTCTCTACTAATGTGTCTAGCCTTCGACTCTTGGTGTGGGTCTTATCGATTTATCTTTTCACTTTTTCACTCTACTTGACAATGGTTCTCTTGAAGGTGTGATCAAAACCCTCCAAATTTTTTCCTATATTTGAATTTTGGAGCCTATTGAGGATCTTATGATCTGTCATTCCTTGATTTATCATGGTTGCTTCATGGTCAATTCATTTTTTTGATTCTTCTTCTTATAAGTGTCAAAGTCACTTGCTCAAACATGCCCAGTCCTTGATGAATTCATGAACACACCTTTTTTGCAAGCTTAGACTTGCATTATATAATCCACAAGGATAGTGCATTATGCAACCTAGGTCAAGAATTAGTGCAATCCTTTCATTGATATTATATCACTTCTGGGTTCATTTGTTTCGTCACTTTATTGAGTTTTATTAATTATCATTTTTTTGAACCTTTGCTTTCACAAGTTTCACTTTCACTTTCACGACTTTAATTTTTTCTTGCACTCACTTTAAAACGTGGAATTTTCATGTTATCCTTGCTTTGGCATGTGTCACTTTCAATTTCTTTAGCTTTTTCAAGTATCCTTTTCATGTTTTTCTTATGTATTAGGTGTCACTTTTTGTTGTTTTCACTCTTGCATGTGTCACCCCTTCACACATCAATAGAGGTATCTATAACAAACATTTTTTCATTAGATGATCCTATATATCATAATAATATGCACTAGAAATATTCCAACAACTTAGCACACTTTTTGTTCACAATCAACACTCTTGTCACAACGTGTCTTCTGTGTCATTTTCCTTGTCACACTTAGGAATAAGTGTCACTTTGTTTTCATTTCAAGGTGCGACTTATGATCACGAGTCATATCTATTGCCTAACTTGTATTTATGGATTCATGTGCATTATCCATGTTTGAGTCTCATTTGGATGCATTTCTCTCTCTTACTCTATTGGTCCCACACTTAGCCATCTTAGAGCTCGTCTTGGTCCTACTGCCCAATGAAAGTGATGAAAGATTCAAACCTTCACCAAGTGATGAGCATTGTCTATTCATGAGCCTTATTGATTATATATACCCCTTCTAGACTTATGCACTAAGTCTTCCGTAAGATCATCTACTATGGTTGCACATTTAGGTCTTTCAAGGCATGGTCACCTAACCCTTATTGTTGTACTAAGTCACTACATTGAGTTTTGATAATATTTTCCTTGCATAGCACATATAACACTCCTAAGTGATATCAAGGACCTCTTCCATCCCATTTCAAAAGAAAAATTCACAAATCAACAACCCTCCTTATGCATGTTGTTGTAAATTTTGGTTTCTATTCCACAAATTAGTAGAGTAGAATTGTGTCTCTTATTTTTTAGTTCAAAATATTGAGAAGTTGCAATTTGTATCAATTTTTTGCGTGGTATTAGAGCCATGAAATCACATTAGAACTAGTATTTCCATTTTTTCCCTAAGAAATTTCGAATTTGCATCTTCATTGTAGTAGATTTTCTTCAGATTCAAAATAATGTCTTTCAATGGATTGAGATTGGAGTATGCATTGGAAGGAAGTTCAAATTTCTAAGCTTGGAACAAATTTAGGATCATTCTAAGTGCCCAAGGAGTAGAATTCTGGAGCAACTAAAGTATTGACAAAATGGGCAGTCATTGAATTCCTCATGTACAATGATCATTGAAGAACTAATGAGTTTTTAAGAGGCAAAGTTGATGGAGCCCTAATTCAAGGCATATCCCAAAGACCCTATGTGCAAACTTCTTAATGGAGCTAGAAGGCTGCTAGTGGGAATATTAGTGAGCCAATGTTTAGTGACACAAAAGGGAGTGTGATCATTGATATTGGTAGATTGAGGAGTAGAGGGATTTCCCACGAGGAGATAGAGACTCAGAGGGAGTCTAGTTTTAGAGGGAGCAACCCTATGGAAGCTAGTACTTCAGGATTTGGGGAGATCATACTCATTATTGTAGTAGTTGTAGCAACATTGTAGAAGCAGTTGTAGAAACAATATGTGTAGATCGGAGTTCATTTTTTATGCAACTATACCTCTAGGAGTGAGGTGGGGCGATGTAGAAGCTTAGTCCCAGAGTTGCAAATAGTTGAGAAGGGTCCATATGTGAGTAACAACAATTGCAATATACTCTTCTCATGGATAATTACCCTTGCTAAAGGGGCCCACATATTCAGTAGTAGAAGGATCAGTGTCAGTTGGTGCAATTAGATGCTAAGGAGCATAGAGCAGTGTTCATCTAATGCAGGACGCATAGTGCAAAATCAACATCAATACATTTTTTCCAGTAGACAGTTGCAAAGAGATAGTTGATTAATTGTTTTTGGATGCTTCTTAGTTGTATTTGTTGCAATACAAGTAAAAAACGTGAGAGGTAATGATACATTACATTCCACAGGTGCTAGATAAGGGTGGTGCAAAATCCCTTTCTTGCTAAGACAGAGTGTCATAAAGTGTACCAAGAAAGGCTTAATTTGACTTTAGCTTTAGTCAGATTTTGTAAATCGAATTTCCACATCAGTAAGACAAATTGAATGTACTTAACCAGTGTGAGCTTCGAGTTAGTGGGCTTGGAGTTCATTCATGCATGTGTTGATTGCTAAATTTTAGCAATATAGTTAAGTTATTTTCAGTTGTACTCAATTAACTGACCTCTATATATTGTTAGAGTCAGTCGAAGGTTAGTTGAGTAGTGGGACAACAATATAACTCACATATATGTGAGTTAACTGATAAATCATCCCAAAATAGAGTATGCATGAATGGAATTGAAATTTATCAGCTAGAGTGGATGAAAAGGAAATTATGTAAAGTTAATTGTATAGTAGTTGAGCGTACAAATTTTTGCATGCAAATAGTTCATCAATCCTTGGAAATTGCACAAGAAAATAGCATGAAATTCCTATCTTTTAGGAGTTAATTTCCTCAAGGATTGCAAAAGGAAATAAAAGGCTGGAGGAGGCATAAAGTTGCTAAGTGTTGGCTAGATCTCCTCATTTCAATAGGGAGAGAATATTTACCTTTACAGGTGGTGCTCATATATGGAGAATGCAATTGTAATAGTTTCTCTATTCAAATGATTAATGCAAAGAGGCTTGTGAGCTTTTTACTAGTTGGGTTCCCCTAGAAATCATTGTGTACTTATGGTTTTTCTTGTAGAATGTTTATGAATGTTGTTCTAAATTTTGATTTCTATTCAGAAGATTAGTAGAGTAGAATTATGTCTCTTTTTATTATCTATTTTATTATTATATTATATATATATATAATATAATAATATATATATATATATATAATATATATTATATAATATATATATATATATAATATATATATATATATATATATATTATATATATAATATATATTATTTATTTATTTTATTTTATTTATTTTTATTTTATTTATTTTATTTTTATTTTTATTTTCAGTTTGAAATCTTGAGCAGTTGCAATTTCTACTAAATTTCTATACTCTTTGCACTAAATTCTTGTTTTGTCTAGCCTCTCCTAGTGCAAAGTGTACTTTCAGTAGATAATGAGCTATTGTTGAGAAAAAAAGTGCTACCCGTTAAGCCCCATATTCTTTCCAATGCAGAGTGTAGTCTCAAGCATCAAGCCTTCAACCTTATTGCTTATTCTTCACCTATGCATTGAACACTTTCTCAAGCCTCTCTTTCTCAACACATCGCATAGTAACAAGGCTTAGTAAGGCATGTTATTGCTAAAACTAGCAAGGGACCTAGGAGGGGATCCTAAAAGGGAAACTACTAGGTCAGGGGAAATAATGGAGCAATATCCCACTGTCACCTTAGCTACAATTCCTTTCTCTTTACGAACTTTCATTGATGGGAGGAGACCTAGCATAATAAGCATCACAAAGATGAATGGATCAATGTTAGGGTGAAAGGTGATCTTAAAAGCCTATTCATAAGAGAGGCTCAGATATATGGCTTGCTTGCGTAGAAAGCAAGATGAAGGGCTCTCTAGGAAGTGCTTAAGGGGTTTCTAAGAGCTAGGGTTAGAGTATATGAATTTTCAAGAATATTATTAGTTCCTAAAATCCTTGTTGAAGCTTGGATTCCAAGTGGTCTTTTCAAAATTATCTTCAAATGTTGTGGGACCACACGGGACTATGTGAACCTAGAATTAGGTCAAAGGGATGGAATTGATCAACCAAGGGTGTGCTTGACCTACTTGAGGGGGAGAAAGGAATTAAATGAGATTTTTTCTTTGAATTTGATGCAATAAACCCAATGAGGTCACTAGCCAAGGGAAACTTAGGGCAAGAAATAGTCCTCGAGTTAGGGCTTGCAATATCTTGAGATCCCAGAGTCGGATTTGCTTCAAATTTTGAGGGCTTCTAGAGCAAACACCAACGTAGTTGTGGACCAAAAATTGAAGTGTTTTTATGAGATAATTGATTCCCTAGGTGACCTGTGTAGGATAGGCCCAGAAATAAACAGAGAAGGTGAGAAAAATGTGCTTTAAGGTGATCACCTATGGTGGACCAATGTCCAATCCTTTGGTGAGAATGGAGTCAAGAATGATTATGAATTTGGATTTGATTTTCTAGGTCAGGGAGGCCTTCAAGAAATTTATACTTCTTTTTGAAAAATAGATGGCTTATTATGATAAATCTCAATAATGAAATATCCCTAGGAACATTCATTCGTTATACATGGCCCATACATGAAGCCAAACTATCTAGAAATAAAATTTCCACAACTTCACAATAATGGATGTAGTGATTAAGCCCTAGTATAGTGAAATTCCCAACAATAATGTATGTGACAAAAATAAATAAAGAATAACATTAAATTGCACTTACATGTATAAAAATATATCCAACCATCCAAAAATTTCCGATCAAGAAGCTCCAAGACATGAGAAACATAATCCAAACATCAAACTTCATTCCATGCTCCAAATTTTTGTCCTTCCAGAAGAATAGGAAAGTTATCTAAAGAGATACAAGTCCAAAACTAAGTGGTGATGATGAAATGAATCATATCACTTGTATTTATACATGTCACAATGACTTTAGTTTTCCTAATGAGGCCTGATTGAGCCCCTAAAATAAAATAATGTTCCAAATAACAATCTTTTGGTGACAAGCCCACCAAAATAGCTCAAAATCAGAAGAGTAAGCCTCTCAAGAGGTCTAATGATCAATAATACATGTCATTTTGACCTTAGAGGAGGCTTAAATAAGTGCATAGGTGCCATATTGTGAAATAGGATTCCCAAAAGAAGTGGACAAGGGGTTTTCCCTTGTTCTCCAAATAATAAATTTGTGGTGCTCCTAAATGGGTGTGAAGGCACACAAGTGTCCTCATGGGTCTCAAAATAGATTGAAGATGATTGCAGACCATCTACATGATGCCACATCATCATACATGTCATAAGTCATATTCCAAGTGCATGATGTAACTGTGGGGCCAACCATGCATGGTGAACCAGGTGCCTCTTCCTCATCCAATAGGTGAACCATGAGCAACATTTGAATGAATTTGGTTGTCCATGGAATGATGTTGTTGCTGTGGAGGCCCATGGTTCTTTACACACTCCATACATCTTCCAATATATCCCTCTAGAGGGTGAGGACCCTATATAGGGAGACCAAAGCAAATATGGATACCATTTGCAATCCTGCATAAGATCCAATGCGTCCCCTTGCCTTCCAGTACACCAAGTCATTAAAGAAACCAAGTTGAAGAGTTTACAAACCATGTACAATAGATGAGAACTTGATAATGGCATGCCCTTCCATAGTGGGCTTTGGCATCTGCTAATGTCTCCAAGCTTCAAGGGGGTTTAACCAAGTACTTTATTAGGTGGTTTATACTTTTATAGGGGGTAGTATGTCTTTGGTACATCATTAGAATGGTGGTGGCATGTGATAAAGTGATGGAACAGAGTAGGGGATGAAAGGAGAAATCTATGGTCACATGCTAGGGTCCAAGGGAAGCCCACACTTGGGTAAATAATGTATAGGAGGGAAAAATCTTGGTATATGAGTTTCCTTGACCTTTATTTTCCACCCTTCTTCATAGTCCTTTCTCCTTTTATGATTTTTCTTTGGTTAACTACTCGAGGCTTAAGGAATGAGAGCATGATGTGTATAGTAGAGCAGTGGATACCTCCTTTGAGGTGGGGCAGTTCATTTCCCACTAGGGGTTGATACAATCATGGGTTCCTAAATGATAGAGGAGAATCATCTAGGGCCTATAGGAACTAGGGTGATAGCCATGTGAATAGGGTAGAGCTCAAGCATTGGATTTTTCCCATAAGTTAAATGCGTTTGTCATGACCATATTTTGCATTTTTTTGTGCATTTTCCTGTTGAATATGGAAATTATGTTTTTTATTTTCTTTTTAGCTACATCAACCTCTAAGAATTTGTCTAAGCCTGACCCAGGGTGTGGGGAAAGGGGAGGGGGATGTTAACCCTTTGTGGACCCAGTGGAGGAATGTGGACCTAGGTGGGAGGAATGATGAATGGGGGTTAGGAATGAGGGGGAGGAAACCCCCAAAGGTATGTAAAGGAAATCCCATGAAACTAAGGTCCAAGGTTGACATCCAAAAGAGGTCTAAGGGACAAGAGCACGTACTTAACCCACTATTTCCACCAAATCCCCCCATTAAACAATGCCCAAAATTTTCCATGATAATTAAACTACAATACTCAATTACCAAATGACAAGGCATACCTTTAGGTTTGGGAGGACCACCTTCAAACATACAATCATGAAATATGGGTGAGGGATCACATGGCTGGCTCATGTGGTGGAGAAATGACACAATGAGCTAGATTGTAGCTGTAAGGGGTTGCTGGCTATCTTGGAGAAAAAAATTCTCCTAGGTATATCAGCACAAAATGGTGGGTAACATCTGGCTCCAACTGAGACATGATCTCTCAAAAAGTGGGCAAATGCTACCCAAACGGGAGGTCACGAGAACATGAACAATCTCTTCGTTACCATAGACCTGTTAATTGCACATATCAAAGACTAAACCATGGGGGAACATGTTTCTATGGTGTCTTATGATCACCCATGCTTGGTGTTAGGCCGTAAAATCAATAGAAAGGAAAAGATATGCAATTTTAATCTAAATGAAATAATATATTATGAGAAATATCATATGATATTAGTTCTAATGCGGAAATTAACATGAACTGCATCCTAATATAACATGCATAATATACAATATCAAATGCTAGGTATAATCATAAATATAATGCAACCAACATGTCAATTGATCAAGACAATAATGCATGCTTTCATCATTATTTTTGCAATGGACCCAACAATACAAATGTGAATAATAATATGAGAGGTTACGAGGGTGGGAGGTGGGAAAATAGGAGACCCATATGATATAGAAAGGAGCACTTGTTGGTTTAAGGGGGCTTGACCCAAGTTTAGAGTGTGCTACACACCAACAAAACCCTCAACGGTTGGCCCTTTTAGTAACGACATGCAAGCAGATCGCAGTCTCACTCGAAGTGGTTATGGGAGGTTGCAGAACTAGATTTCCACAACTAGAGGGATATGTACGTTGTTGCATCCATGTATTTACTTATGTTTTATACCTACCTACTCCTTCGCATACATGAATCAATTTTATCGCATCCAATAACAGAGAATAGTATAACATGCATTATTTCACGCAGCTCAATAAAAAGCATGCATAAAGATATCAATAATATCATAGAATGAACATAGAAAGATAGACATACTTAGCCAAAAGTTCTTCTTTATTATTACAGATCTTCAGTACATATAATTATCGCACCCATGCACCCAGCTACATACTCTTCCAGGCCTCCGCACACCCAGTTGCAGAGCCTTCCAAAAAAATACAGACTCGAGATGCAAATATAGAGATTCAATTCACTTATAATCTTCTATCATTACCTGATTTTATTATAAAGTATTACATCTCCTTATATACATTATATCATTTCAAAAACCATGGTCCATATACCACAGATTCAACAAAATCATGACCAATACCTGAAACCCATTACAAAACAAGGGGATTTTGACCAACCCAAAAGCCCCTAAACACTGCGTGATGAATAAAAATTCGCTAGTTCTACACGATATGCTCCTCAAAATGCGAAGTGTTTGACCCAAAAATTGGACCACGTTGGGCTGCACCCAACAGGCCCCCAACACTCACCCATGACTCATCCCATGTCACTCAACTACATTTCCTTTGATCTTTGCAACAATTTCATTGTATATTGCATTATACTGTTAGACTATCTCTACCTTTTGTTTCTCTTGTTTGCACATCTCTTCCAGCAATGCCTCTATGGTTGGGCCAACAACCTTCTGAGGTATCTCTCCCTCCCTTTTCTTTAATTCTTTAAACTCGTCATCCACTTCCTGAGACTTTGAGCTCCTCATCCTGCCATTGCTGAGTCCTTGCTTGTAATATTTGCTCCTTCCTCCGAAGCTCATTTATTTTCTTTTGGAGGTTCTTCCCTTCAGTAATGCTAGTGAGTCTATACAAGACTCATAAGGTATTTATAGCTGTCAGGATCTCATCGTGTTGCTTCTGCTTCACCTATAATTCTTCCTTGATTTTCTAGATGTTTGGATCCTCCTGAAGTGAGGTCCATATCATCATCGTGTCATCCAATAGCTTCTTGTTTTCCGCCACTATGTTAGAGATGCCTTTCAGTGCTACATTTAAATACTTCTATCTCTGCTCCCATACTTCTGGTGGCATGGATGGATGTAGCCTTATTTGTAGGTCTAATATATGCACTTCATATTCAAATTTTAACTTTTCCAATGTATTCTTCGATTCCTTGATCGTGAGGATAGGCTTCATAACCTTTTCTGCTAGTGGTTCCTCGTCACTGATCTTCACATATAGGACTGTGATGAAACTCTCTTGGATGGATTTTTTCCATCTTCTCTTGTCACTAAACTGCATCATCTCTATGCTTAGCCACCTCCTCTAGCTACTTCTTCAATGAAGATTTCTCCTTTTCCTTGTATTTTGGATTAATAAGGTCTCTACTTGACTGGCTTCACATCAGGCTTCAGAGGAATCCTCATGACTCCCAAATATCTTGATATGCCCTTCATATCTGAAAACTTAGTAGGGAACAACTCCTGATATTCATGCAATAGATATGTTATCTTGTTGACTATGTCTGCATCCTACTAATATCCTATTGTTGCGTACTTTGGTTCAGCTTCTGACCCTATATTCACCTTCCACATCTTCAATGGCTTCATTATATCATGCATCTTTATCTCAGGTCCATTTACTTCACGATGACCTTATGACTCTTTGATTTCAATGTTGTGAGGATATTCATCCTCTTCAGAGTGAGATTAAAGCATTCGATTCCATTACGTATCTGAATAGCCTAATCATGTGGCTAGATAACCAGAACTTCATTTTCAAAAATCTTCTTCTTAACTATGTTCAGAGCTACATCTATATGTGGAATATCATCTTCAAATATGAATGTCATTATGAATCCATTAATCATCTCTTCCTAGCTAGCATTACCATGTCGAAGCTTGGTTTCCAGATACCAATTTTGAGGAATTGTCTCTGAGGTATGGATGAAGCCACATACCCATTCTTCTCATGGAATTTCTCCCCAAGCTGCCATACAGATATGTATGTGGTATCTAGGATCATTCTAGCCATCATACTTGTCTACAAGCTATGTTTCTACTTGACCAAATCTTACCCACATCAACCTTCTACATTTTTTCCAATATCTTATATTATTTTTATGAGTACCCCACCGTGTAGTAGGAGTAGCGCTTAGCATTTGATCCAAATCTAATAGTCTCTGACATTCGGGTACTCGTCTTTCATAATCTGTAAAGAAAGTATTTACATGAACTAAACCATCATATAAAGTTAAATCACGTACCTCAGTTTTCATACAACACACTACTTTAGTGATCCTTGCACATTGCCTTGTAGACACTTCATGCAACATGTTCTCCCAATTTTACAATTCCTCTTCTGAATATGAAGTGAAGGAACTATCTTTCTCACAAGTTAGTTTTCCATCTGCAGTAGGGTTAATCCATTCTTCTTCTTCTTCTTCTGTTATCTGGTAAATGTTGTCGATGTCATCCATGTTGTATTATTCTCTGACAGTTTCAGTATATCTCGCTCCCCCTGATGGATCTAATGGCACAATAACTCTCATATTATTTCTTTCAAATATCATTTTACTTTTCTTCAAGTTAATTATAGCCAAGTTATTAGATTCCCAATCCAATCCAAGCAATGCAAGGTAGGGATTACTATCATCCACAATCTCAATCACTTCGAAGTCAGTGGTAGTACGCACTCCATCAATGTCTACTATGATACCTGACAATCATCCTAAAGGGACGATCTTCTATTGATTCTCCATATTTAGCTAGATAGTTGATCATTGTACCTTCGATTTACACATCAATTCCCACATTTGCTTCAGCAAGGCATTGGCATCAGATGCTAGATCCAAGGTAACTTGATCCATGGCATATTCCCCAATCTACGTTGTAAGCCTCATTTATTTTCCAGTCCTCTTCTTGTGTCTATGAGGATTATTCACTGTGTGCATCTCACTCTATAGTATCTCTTTAGGAGAACAAGAGTTTGTCAATTCTTGCAATGCCTCTATGACCTTTTGGTTTCTTAATAACTTCATGCAATTCTATAGAAAAGACTTCAAAATATTCGTATCCACATCTTGTGCCACAACCATTACTATCTCACAATTATCCTTCTGATTCAGTTGTGTGGTGGAGGTCGAGGCTCCATCATCCATAAATATTTTCCTCGCCTCCATGAAAACTTTATTTTCCTCTAAGATATCAAATGTTGGAATTTTTTCAGTAGTTTTTCTCACCCATGTAGGTTCAACTTCCTTTTTCCCATTGGATTTATCATTTCAAGTCGCAACTCCACTTCTCATTACAATGTTGATGCACGGTTTATCTGCCCTTGGCTCAACTCTCGTCATTTGCATATTTTCCATAGGCTACTGGTTTCTTTTCTCTTGCATCTTCATAATAAGGAGGGGGAATTCTTTTATCACATGATCAAAAGATTTATGTTAACTACAAATTGTCATAGGGTTCCAATCTATCCACAGTTGTAACATATAATATGGCCACATCCTCGACCAACTCCTCATCCTCGTCCTCATCCTTGAAATCCTCCTCGACCAACATACTGGCCTTTATCCTCATGCATTATTTCACTCAACTTAGTAAAATGCATGCATAACGATATCAATAATAACATAAAATGAACATAGAATGATACAAAATACTGCACCAAAAATTATTCTTTATTAATATAGATCTTTAGTACATATACTTCTCAGACCTACACACCTAGCTATAGGTGGTCCGCACAGTTAGTTGTATAATATTCTAGGCCTCCACACACTAAGCTACAAATCCTTCCCCAAAAATATAGACTACAAATGCAAATAGAGAGATTCAATTCACATATGATCTTCTATCATTTTTTGATTCTATTACAAAGTATTACATCTCCTTATATACATTACATTATTACAAAAACCATGGTCCATATACCATAGATTCAAAAAAACCATGACTAATACCTGAAACCCGTTATAAAACAAGGAGATTTTGACCCACCCAAAAGCCCCTAAACATTCGCGATGAATAAAAATTCGCCAGCTTTGCGCACTCCACTACTCAAAATGTAGAGTCTTTGACCCAAAACCTAGACCAAGTTGGGTTTCTCCGAACAACCCTAGAAGAAGGGAAATCCATCAACTAGGAAGATTGAATTTGATTTTCTAACCAGAAGATAGAAATCTCAATGATCAAGTACATGAATATTTGATGAAGAGTTATCTTAAGCCTATCATCCTCTAGGTAAGAAGGATTGAATGTCTCAAACATATTTAGGATGATATTATTTTGGTCATTGGGAAAACAAGAAGTGTGCTCATCTTGTATTTAGGTAAAAACCATGACTGCTGGTTCTTCATAGGGGAAAGAAGCTCTTTATCATGACTAGGGGAATTAACATCATCACAAACATCTATTTCCAGGGCATGGGCATAACAAGGGGAGGAATTCTCAAACATTAAGAAAGACCCTTCATCAGTGGCATGGCCTAAGGAAAGAATCTTCTTCAATTTATTCTATATTAGAGTCATCGGTATTTCCCACAATTTGGAAGGATCTTCTTTAATTGAATCATCTTGGAACATAAATAAGAGACCTTTCCAATCACTAGGAAGGGATTCATAAGGGCCAACATTATTATTTAGAAGGGCCAGAACATTTTCTTCTTTTCTGAGATCATTCTTATGGATTTGAGAAACTATGGGGTCTTCATTTATATATCATAACAAATTCACCAACCGACAACCCAAAAGTCACTCATAGATTCTTCATTTATTTGACTATCGTGATCTTCCTCAAAATCCTCCCATTCTTCACTAAATATATATATTTTTGGTTAGGATGCCATGCATTCTCTTCTTTAGATAGGGAGGAATTTTCCTCCTTCAACCGTTCTTGAAAATGATATCCAAGGTATTTACTAAATGATTTTGATAAAATACATCAAGAAGAAGGTCATTGATAGGAATATTTTTATATTCACTCTTCATGCTAAAAATCCTTTCCAATTTCTCACAATAGTGGGATAAAATTTCTCGGGAGTTATATGTGGCCATCAATTACTTGCAGGACTCTTCATATTCCATCATCCATTCTTGCAATTCCTGAAGGCTCTCATGGTTGAGATCTTCTTCATTATCATTAGAGAACATGCTTTCCAATTCATGGGTCTCTCTTTAGGCACTATCCTAAAGGAATGCATAAGTCACTCGATATTGATGATTTGGAGAAGGATGAATACACTCTTCCTCAAGCATAAAACCATATTCAATAACTTCCTCGTCTCAAAGGGCCACATCCAAAATTTTGTATATGTCTTCATGAGATTGGAAACCTAACCCTTCATACAACAATAAATGTGTAGTAACCATTGGAAGAGAAATAATTCTTTTAGGTTTACATGACTCAAGCCAATTGGTATTGGGGGAAATGGACAATACAAATAATTGCATTTGGTCACAAGATCGAGTTATATTTTTCTTTGAAAGATATCTCATTAACCTTACAATATGATTGGCTTTGGAAATTTGATCCCCATTGAACACTAGAATATTCTTCATGCATTCTGATGAGGGATACTACAAGATCCATGCCATTTTTATGGTGGGAATATATGTGGTCAACATGTTGTTGAGTTCTTAATGAGATGTGAGTTTCCAGGGTGAATGAAATTTCCTTGACAAATTCTTGCTTCACCCTACAAGCATTAACTTTAGAGATCAATGAAGAACAAGGGCTTTGTTCTTCCAATGGAGTTTCCAAGAGTGATATATTGATGAAAAGTGAAATCGCGTTAAGGAAATTTCCTTTTCATTTCCAAAATATTGATCGTGGACCTGTCAGTGCTAATACACAGGAATACATGGAAACTCGACCATGAACTCCTAAGGTTGGATCTCAAATAGAAGACAGCTGCATCTATAAACTTCCTAGGTCTGCTCTTTTTTCCTGAACTCTATTGGCCTTCGTATTCTCTGATCCAACGGATTTACTTCATCGCAGTTTCAGCCCATCAGAATATCACATATCGCAAGGATTAAGGTCATGGCACATCTACTATGAATACTTGCGATGTGATCAAATCTCTGATCGCAATCACTTATGGCCTGAGGTCCATTCACTTGTTGATGGAATATTGCAATGCGATAAATCGGTAGTAGTCCTCCACCATTGATCTGAGCGCCCGATCCAACGGTTAACAATAAGAGCACATATCGCAATCGCAATTGTTTACGCCAAGGTTAAGTCCTCCCTTTGGAATATTGCAATACGATGACATTTGTTTCATTCGTTGTGACTTAATCTTATCTGTTAATCATATAGATCCAACAACTCTTATGTATCACTCTTCACTTCTCGTTCCTATTGATGGACTTTGCATTAAAATATAGTTCCTTTGCTATACCCTGTTCTCACACTGTCATCACTCCATACGATAGTTAGCTAATATCTTTGGGTCGCCATCAATCTTTACAGTGATCGATGGTCGATCAACAATCCGCAACACAAGATTTAGCTCTATAATATAAATGATAAATAAACATTACTCAGACAAACGAAAATCCACATAACACACATATATTCATTATACAGTATTAGATTACAGACTAAGGCATTTCAACCTTAGAAACAAGTTATCCTTCGACTACATTTTGAATACTCTATGCCTGTCTCTCTATATTCCTCTCCTCCTTTTTCTTGAACACGCAGGTTCATCATTTATAAGAAAACATTAGATCAGATCACTGGAAGGATTCGATCAAATCCTCTCCATGATTTCCTCTCACAAATCACTCAACAAAAGCCCTAAATCTCTCTACATGCATACATGGCAGATAATTACAATTAATCAAGCCTTCTAGAGACTTATTGATTCCATCAAACCAACTCTATTTTAATATATTTATCCCCTGTTTTTCTCGTTCGTCCATGTTTCCTTGTTCTTAACTTCAAAAGTTGAATTTTGATTAAGGGGGTCAGATGCCCCTACATCAGACTCTTGAGGCACAAAAATTTATAACCTCCTGGTCATATGCTTCTCCTTTATCCCATAGAAATTCTACCCACTTTCTTAGTGGAACTACCTTCATGATCTTCTATGAGTTACAACCAAACCTCTACAGTAACAGTCTTCTTTGCTACATGACACCTCACCAAGATTTCTCCTCTGAGCTTAAACTTTTGGTATCCTTCTGGTTCTCTCCTTTGTGGAACCCTTTGAGCACTCCATGCTCTAGGCTGCTGCAATTTTCCTCACCTTTGTAAGTTGTTACCTGCGTAACAACATAAAGATCACAAACTTACCATTCTTCAACCAGGCTGTACCTCCTTCTTTTGCTTGAAAAATTTTCTTCTTTCTGGTAGGAAAACCTTTTCCTTGCTCTAATACCACTTGATGAAGAGTGAAATTGCGTTAAGGCAATTTCCTTTTCATTTCCAAAATATCGATCTTGGACCTGTGGGTTATGGCCCACAATTCTATTGGAAGCATTCATTCGGCTCTTTGTCTTAAAAACATAGGACAATAACAATCAGTGCAAATACACAGGAATACATGGAAACCCAACCATGAACTCCTAAGGCCGGATCTCAAATAGAATAAAACCACATCTATAAACTTCTCAGGTTTTCTCTTTTCGACCGAACTCTATCGACATTCATATTCTTCGATCCAATGGATTTGCTTCATTGCAGTTTTGGCCCATCGGAATACCGCATATCGCAAGGACTAAGGTCATGGCACCTATACTATGAATACTTGCGATGCGATCAAATCTCCGATCGCATCTGAGATCGCAATCACTTATGGCTTGAGGTCCATTCACTTGCCGATGGAATATTGGGATGCGATAAATCAACAACAATCCTCCACCGTTGATTTGAGCACCTAATCCAACAGTTAACAATAAGATCATATATCGCAATCACAATTGTTCATGCCAAGGTTAAGTCCTCCCTTTGGAATATTGTGATGCGATGACATTTGTTTTATTCGTGGCTACTTGATCTTGTCCATTGATCATATAGACCCAATGAATCCTGTGTATCACTCTTCACTTCTCATTCCTATTGATGGACTTTGCATTAAAACACAGTTCCTCTACCATATCTGTTCTCACACTATCATCACTCCATACGATAGTTAACTGATATCTTTGGGTCACCATCGATTCTTACAGTGATCAATGGTCGATCAACAATCTGCAACACAAGATTTAGCTCTATCATATAAACGATAAGTAAACATTACTCATACACACGATCCACATAACACACATATATTCATTATACAATATTAGATTACAGACTAAGGCATTTCAACCTTAAAAACAAGTTCTCTTTCGACTACCTTTTGAATACTCTATGTTTGTCTCTCTATATTCCTCTCCTCCTTTTTCTTGAACACGCACATTCATCATTTGTAAGAAAACATTAGGTCGGATCACTGGAAGGATCCGATCAAATCCTCTCCATGATTGCCTCTCACAAATCACTCAACAAAAGCCCTAAATCTCTCTACATGCATACATCACAGATAGTTACAATTAATCAAGTCTTCTAGAGACTTATTGATTCCATCAAACTAACTCTTTTGTAATAGATTTATCCCTGGTTTTGCTTGTTCATCCACGTTTCCTCGTTCTTAGCTTCAAAATTTGAATTTTGATTAAGGGGATCAGATGCCCCTGCATCATATTCCAATATTTTCATATGGAGAAAAAGGTATACATCTCGTGTCCCCGACAATGATGTCAAAATGTCACCGCTCAAACTAGGAAGGGATCCTAAAAGGGAAACTACTAGGACAAGGAAAACAATGGAGCGATAACCCACTGTCACCTTAACTATGGATCCCTACTCTTTACAGACTTTCATTGATGGGAGGAGACCTGATATAATAAGGATAACAAAGATGAAAGGATCAATGATAGGGTGAAAGATGATACTAAAAGCCTATTCACAAGAGAGGCTTAGATATATGGCTTTCTTGCTTCGAAATCAAGATTAAGGGCTCTCTAGGAAGGGATTAGGAGAGTTCTAAGAGCTAGGGTTAGAGTATACAACTTTTCAAGAAGATTCTTATCTCCTAAAACCCTTACGGAAAATTTGATTCCTAGTGGTATTTGCGGAATTATATTCAATGTTTGTAGGATAACACGGGACCAAGTGGACCCAGAATTAGATAAATGGGATGGAATTGATGAACCAAGGGTCTTCTTGACCTAATTGAGGGGGAGAAAGGGATTAAAAGAGAATTTTTCTTTGAATTTGATGCAATTATCCCAATGAAGTCACTAGGAAAGTGAGACCTAGGGCAAGAAACAATCCTCAAGGTAGGGCTTGCAATATCTTAAGATCCCACCATCAGATTTGCTTCAAATTTAGAGGGCCTCTAGATAAAACCTCAGCGTATTTGTGGACCCAAAATTGAAATGTTTGAATTAGATACTTGATGCCCAAGGTGACCTATGTAGGGTAGTCCTAGAAAGAAAGAGAGAAGGTGAGAAAAATATGCTTTAAGGTGATCACCTATGGTGGACCAGTGCTTAATCCTTTAGGGATATTGGATTCAAGAATGATTATGAATTTGGATTTGATTTTGTAGGTAAAGGAGACCTTAAAGATAGATTTTCTTAGCATTAGAGAATAAGAAAATAAACTTCAAGAAATTTGTACTTCGTTTTGAAAAATACATGGATTATCAAGATAAATGTCAACAATGAAATGTCCCTAGGAACATTAATTCATTATACATGGCCCATACATGAAGCTACACTATCTAGAAACACAATTTCCACAACTTCACAAAAATGGATGCAGTAATCAAGCCCTAGTATAGCGAAATTCCTAGCAACAATGTATGTGACAAAAATATAGAAACAATAACATTAAATTACACTTAGATGTATAAGGATATATAAAACCATCCAAAATTTTTTCAATCAAGAAGCTCCAATACATGAGAAAAATAATCCAAACATCAAAATTCATTCCATGCTCCAAAATTTCGTCCTCCGAGAAGAATAACGAAGTTCTCTAAAGTGATACAAGTCCAAAATGAAGTGATGATAATGAAATGAATCTTATCACTTGTATTTATACATGTCCAAATGAATTTAATTTTCCTAATGAGGCCTAATTGAGCCCCTAAAATAAAATAATATGAAAAATAATAATATTTTGGTGAAAATCCCACAAAACTAGCTCAAAATCAAAAGAGCAAGCCTCTCAAGAGGTCAAATGATCAATAATACGTGTCATTGGGCCTTAGGGGAAGTCTAATGAAGTCCATAGGTGACATAATGTGAAATGGGACTCCCAAAAGAACTGGACAAGGGGTTGGACCCTTGTTCTCCAAATAATAAACTTGTGTTGCTCCCAAATGGGTGTGGACACACACAAGTGTCCTCATGGGTATCCAAAAAAATTGAAGATGCCTTCAGACCATCTACATGATACCAATTATCATACAAGTATTGGGTCATCTACCAAGTGCATGACGTAACTGTGGGGCCAATTGGGCATGGTGAACTAGGTGCATGTTGCTCATGCAATAGGTGAATCATGAGAAAACTATGAATGACTCTAGGAATCCATGGAATGATGTCTACTGCTGTGGCAGCCCATGGCTCTCTACTCACACCCTACATATGACAATGTAGCCCTCTAGAGGGTTAGAACCCCATGCAATGAGACCAAACCCAAGATGGAGACCATATGCAATCCTGCATAAGATCCAATGCATCCCCTTGCCTTCCAGTACACCAAGTTATTAAGGAAATCAAGTTGAAGAGTTTACAAACCATGGAAAATAGGTCGGTACTTCATAATGGAATTCCCTTCAATAGTGGGATTTGGAATGTGCTAATGTCTCCAAGCTCCAAGGGGGGTTAACCAAGTACCCTGTTAGGTGGTTTCTACTTTTAAAGGGGGTAATATGTCCTTGGTACATCCTTCAAATGATGGTGCCATGTGATAAAGAGATGGAACAAAGTAGAGGATGAAAGGGGAAATCCTCAGTCACATGTCAGCGTCTAAGGGAAGCTAATAAAGGGAAACCCACAATTGGGTAAATAATGTATAGGAGGGAGAAATCATGGTACATGAGCTTCCCCAGACTTGATTTTTCCACCCTTATTCATATTCCTTTTTACTTTTATGATTTTTCTTTGGTTAACTACTCGGGGCTCAAGGAATGAGAGCATGATGTGTAAAGTAGAGCAATGGATACCCCCTTTGAGGTGGGGCAGTTCATTTGCCACCAGGGGTTGATACAATCATGGGTTTCTGAATGATAGAGGAGAATCATCTAGGGCCTATAGGAACCAGGGCGATGGCCGTGGAAATGGGGTAGATCTCATGCATTGGCTTTTTCCCACGTTCTAAATGTGTTTATCTCGACCATATTTTGCATTTGGCAGTACATTTTCCTATTGAATGTGGCGAATTATGATTTTTCCTTTCTTTTTAGTTGCATCAACCTTCGAGCATTGTTTCAAGCCTGACCCAGGGTGTGGGAAAAGGGGAGGGGAAGGCTAACCCTCTTTGGAGGAATGTGGACCTAGGTGGGAGGAATGATGAATGTGTTTATAATGATTAGAAGGGGAGTGATATATGTGGATGAGGGAGTAGGACCATGCAACCAAATTCAGGGTTTCCCATGTAGTACCATCCCTAAATCCCAAAGGTTAGTAAAAGAAATCACATGGGACTAGGGTCTGAGGTTAACATCCAAAAGAGGTCTAGGGGACAAGAGTATAGACCTAGTCCACACTTTCTACCAAATCCCCCCATTAATCCATGCCCAAAATTTTCCATGATAAGTAAACTACAATACTTAATTACCAAATGACAAGGAATATGTTTAGGTTTGGGAGGCCCACCTTCAAACATATGATCATGGAAGATGGGTGAGGGACCACATGGATGGCTCTAGTGACAGAGAAGTGGCACAATGAGCTAGTTGGTAGCTATAAGGGGATACTATTCACTTGAGGGGGCTTGGACCTAGGTTTAGAGTTAGTTTCACTAACCAACAAAACCCTACACTATTAGCCCTTTCGGCAACACCCCACTTAGCGCAGTCTTCAATCTCACTCGAAGCACTATTGGGGTATGCTAGAATCCCGTTTCTAGATCTAGAAGGCTATGTGCTATGGAGGTAAGGCAGTTCTTTAGCTTAAGGTTTGATTTGACCTTCACAAACCCTTATCCCCAAAATCCGCAAACTTAAAGAAATTTCCAATTAAACAAAGTTAAGATGTTCACCTAAGGGTCTAATCATGCGTAAAATAACATATAACAGTAGATCCATGCCTTCATGGTGTAATTAAGAAAATTTTACAAATAAATGGCATTCAACTGAACATAAATAAAACAGATAAGTATATAGTTCGGACACAGAATTGCTTCAAATACTCTTTATTACTCCATATCTTCAATACATATATATTGTGACCCTATGCACATAGCTACATGGGCCTGCACACTTAGTTACAGACTTATCAAGGTCTCTGCGCACATAACAGCAGGAGCCTTCCCCTTCACCTAAATACATAAATGAAAGAGATTTCAGACTCTAAGCATCAATCATAACATTGAACTAGCTTAACTTGACTTCTTAATGACTCCTCAATGAATCCCTTTTATAGTGTTTACATTACATTACCATGGTCCGTGAACCATGGGAGAATATTAATGCGACTCATCCCTTTACAAAATAAGGGGCTTTGACTTACCTAACAACCCCTTTGACTCTTAACAACCTGCACTACTCACACTCCGCTCCTCAAAATGCAGACCCTTTACAATATCTTATCAAAATTTGACTTAAGACTTAGAAAAACGTAATCCTAGGGGTCCTCGTCCCAACAACTGCTGGCTACTGGCCGAGGACCATCTTGGAGAAAAATTTTCTCCCAAGGATATCACCAAAAAAAATGGTAGGTAACAAGGCCTCACCTCAGTGCTTGTTAAGTCAAATTATGTTGTCATTACCTTCTTCGCCTTCCCTCCTAGTGCACTATGCAAAATTTATCAACAATCCCATCACCTTTTTCCTTGTGCTTCCCTATTCTGTTGTGTTAGCACCTAAATCCGCATTAGGCTGAAGGAAGGAAAAATTCAGGGTAACCACAAACCACGCTCAATCTGGTAGCTAGCCCTACTAGAACAGGAGAGGGCTCTCTCCGAGTGACGCTCAGTGAATAGATAAACAAAACGGTCTGAGATTGACTTACAGTGAAATATTGATCCTAGGCAAGTAAGTAAATATGGATACAAGAAGCAATTTTTTATGAATGACTTAGTTTCTGGGATGGTATGGGACCAATGGGCTGTGATGAACAGAGAATTTAATACAAAGGCACAGATTACTTTGTGAGGCAAGATAGGCGGAGAGTCCAAAAATTTAGTTTGAAACAACGCGGAATGGAGAGATTTCTTAGGAGAGTGAAAAGGACATTAGTACATGAATCCTTTTGAACGGAAGAAAGAACATTAAACATGAAATTTTCCCACAGGCAGAGCAATAAAATTGAATTCTACCTTATCTAACTTAGAAAATTTCATTGGAAATGAATTATGAAACATAAAGAAATACATATGAAACATAAGAGAAACATTTTCTACACTCACAACCACACGAATCTCATGAAACAGAGCCACTACCTTTCATTAATCCTCTATAAAAATATACAATGAAGAAACAAAGTTTCTTTCCCACAGTCTCCCAGAAGTTACAAGCCAACCAACCCTTTGCAAATAGTTTGCATACAATATATAAAATGTGCCATGAAGAGATAGAACGCCCAAGGGTTGGGGAGTTACTCGAATCATTACAAAATGGAGGTGGAAAGCCAACCATTAGCTACAGGTGCAGCGTTACAAACATGACAAATGGCTTGGGGTGACTGTTTGCCTTCCTTTGCCACTTGGATAGAAGCCCATATGGAGTGAAAATAATTTAAATGAGACCTTATGTGCCCAAAAAGTGAAGTGTAAATGAGAGGGCCCACTTTGGAGAAGTCGTGAATCGGAATTTCACGAAACAGAGGTGAAATTGGCCCTTTTTCCTATATGCGCCGCGCCACTTTGGAGCTAGTTTTGAGGCACTTGTAGGAGTCCAAAATGTGCCCAAGTGTGCTTGTTAGAAAGCCTGTCCTATCTACTTTATAACCCAAGTGGATTTTTTGAATTTGGAGCTCATTTTCCCTTCCAAATCTTCATTCTCCCAATATTGCTTTCTGTGAGTCAAAATAGGGGCAAAGAGGCCATTTTTTCGGTGTTTTTGACCTCCTAGAGACTCAAATCATGCCCAAATTTCTTGCTCGAGTGCTAGTAGTCACGATTTTGCATGTTGAATCCAAAAATCAAATCCATTTCTCATTTGGAGCTCCCAATCCTACGCGTCGCGCCAGTGGCGTGACGCACAGGGAGAAAAACCTGTGTTTGTGACCAAAAATTTCCATGTGACCAAAATTGTCCCAAATTTCTTGAAATTTGGGCTGGAGGTTCTCTAAGAAGCACTATGTTGGGCCACAGAAGCTTTAGCCAAGATTTGAAGCCGATCTTGCTCTTTTGCCTCTTTTGCCTCTTTTGTTGTTTTGCTCAGTTTTGCCTTCAAGCTCCTTATCTGGGCCTTTGCACTCACGTTCTGTGCCCTGTAATGATAAACCATCCTCCTCAGTATGGTTTTTTCTCTGTCATCCTTCTCTAGTAGTCTCTCGAGGTCTATGTTGATCCGCTCTAGCCAGGACTCACAGTCATTGTTGATCTCTTGCTCCAAGGTAGTGAGCTCGATCCTTCTTTGCTCGGCAGCTTGTCGATTTTCACGGATGCTTTGTAGCTCCATGATCACATGCTGGTCCTCAAGCTGCTTGTTCCTTTGCTCCAGATACTTGATGATCCATCTGGCCCTCTCCACATTGAGTGACAAGTCTTGGATCTTCGTGTTCTACTCCTGAATAGTCATCCTAAGTCGGGCATTCTCCACCTCTGCATCATCATCCTGAATGAGGATGAAATCATCCTCCTGTTCACCTGATGGCCCCTCATCATGCACAAGCTTCTTGCCTTTGTGCTATACCTGTGTAGTTGATGACAGAAGCGAGGCCCCTTCCACCTCGGGTGGAGATAACACTCACTTTGCTGCTGCAAACAAGTGCCTACTGCCTCTCTGATATGTCACGAATACTGGCATAGTCGTGGTCTCATGGTGCTCCTACTGATGAGAAGAACCACCTATCTCATGCTCTGGCTCTGATAGTACCTGTTATGTGTTGAAGAAGTCATGGGAGATGAAGTCCTCCCAAGCAATGCCCTGCAATCCCAACTGATGATCCACCAAAATCCGGATAAGAGCAAAGTGATACACACTGTTAAGCTATTGCTGAGGGGTATTATGTAGCATGAAGGTGTTCATCCTGTCTATGTTCTTGCATATGAAAAATGGGAGGTTCATCATCCTCACCCTGGTAAAGTGCATGAGCAACCAGATGTGATAGGGATATAGTCGAGAGAACCTCCCCTCACAGCTGAAGTACTTCATGATCAATTTCATGAGTGGAGCATACTCATATTTCAAGTATTTGAAGGGAAATACTATTGTGAGTTGACTCAAGAATCTGGCCTTGATGTAAGGCTCATAGTGTTGCCTATCCACCTTCTTCTTCTTATGCCACTGTTCTCCAACATTTGGTATGCCTGTTGCCACTGATATAGTTTCGGGTGTCAATGTGAAAGTGACCCCAACCAAGATAGACTAACCTCCATGTAGATGAAGCAAAAATAGACGGGCCAACTCATGATGAACTCTAACATTTGCCACCCTTTGACAAAATTCAAAACATGCTAGGTGTTGGAAACATGACATGGCAAGAGGGAATGCTTGTAATTCAGTGAGGGTGTTATGAAACCAACTCAAGAAAAGATAGAAAAGATAGATCAACGCCTTAGAATTCAACCTCTTTGAGGGGGCAACCTCCTTTACATTACATAAATCAACAATTCTTGGATGATACAAATGAAAATACCTCCTTTCTATATATAGGGGTCTAAGGGGTCATAACATAATCAGAGCCAACATAACAATAATAATGTAGGGGCACAATAATAACAATAGTGGGCTTCTATGGGCACA